>JAJUPC010000804.1:0-75016 GCA_023614405.1 Avena insularis
TATGATGTGTACGTTGACTGTTTTTTATTTCGTGATCCAACCATTGTTTTCTCATCCGCTTACTGGTCAGATATATTTACCACTGGGTAAACCATTTTCTTCCTCACTGCGCCTCATTGATCACTTACCTCTCTTAATTTCCCAATTTCTTTATCTTCTGTAGCTATGTTTTGGGTGGCTGGAAGATTCCTCTAATGAGTTGCTGCTTGTGGACAGTGGGGCTGCGCAACAACGCATCGGTGATCTTTCCCAAACCTCGTCAGCCCTATCTCCCTCCCATTTAGAACTCTGATTTTAAATGCCAATTGTAGTTTATTTCTAAATATGATGTCCAGGTTCGATAGCAGAGAAGACAGGATTATCAAGAAGACCAAGGTAATTTTCTCGTAGAACACACAGTTTATCTCAATTTTAGTGAACTGCATATTCGGGAAATAAGAGAATTTAGGAAGCAGAAGATATGGTACTGCATATTCTTCTAGATGAAGAATACATGCCTATACTGATCGAATTGTAATCTTTATAATCAGCCATGTTTAATACTCATAGTCCACATGCTCTGCTATGTTGTGCTAATAATATATGAGCCGTCAAGATTTGATTGTTGCTTCTATAATATGGTGGTGGGTAAGATCTAAGTAATTAGTGATTGTCAATTGCTTGATTTTCTTGGCTTCCTGTTTGTTTACTAGTTCTTTTTAGCAGACCAGATTGTGCTATTCTGGAATTATTTGGGATAAGGGTCAGTTGTCCAGTATATCTAAGATAATGGTTGCTCCTGCAGAGGTGATCTTCTTTTGTTGAAGTTTTAATCAAAATATTAAGGTGAAATTAAACAGGTGACCTTTTGTAAAAATATTATGCTTTTTGTGTTGCCAGTAAGAATGGTTTGGCTTCAACCATATTTGTTTACAATGGTGATTCGCAAGTCCGGGTCTGTATTAGCTGTAATTTGAACTATCCAGTTTATTAGAAATATATATAGCTGGCTGATCAAGATTTTCATGAGCATCTATATATGAATTTCGATTCATTTTTAAAGTGTTGATAGGAAATTTTGACGTATATAGCTAGTGTACAAACTCAGACCAGGTTGTTCATTTATATGAATGCTGATCTACAATGTCATTGTTCTTACAGAAAAGACTTTGACCAAATTAATATATGTGCTATCTACATTCCCATAAAGGCGCCAGGCTCACTCTAGCCTCCTGGGCGCCTGAGCGCCAAGAATTTTCCCGGATCAGCCATCCCATTTTCGCCCAACAGCGCCGCTGCAGGTGATTTATAAGTTGTCTGTGTCGCTTATTGACAGTTTATGCATCTTCCATTCCAGAATCATATTGGCTTGGCTTATGAGATGCACCAATTCTGCGTGTCACCATTTGATCCCTCACAGCTCGGAGGAATCAATCTGGTATCTCAACTTAGGCACGGCTTACATAAGATATTTATGAAAAAAGTATATTGCTGCTGGCTACGTGATGACGTGCTTTGTATTTCTGCATTTGGTTTTACTACCCAATTATAAGATTGCACTCTGTGATGTACATATATTTTCTTCTCTGCACAACGTTGTTTCATTTCGGATTTGTTGCAGATTCAGGTGTACCAGGATGGCTTATTAAGTATGGCATATCATTGGGGGTAATATGTTGTACCTGGTCAATTGGAATTTTTGAATTATATGTCCACATCTTATTATGCTAGGAGGTGAGCTTGAACCTAGCGGTGCTCACAAAATTAGTTCCAGGACCTGCTATGTCAGTAATGGGTGCCCTCTCAGTTTATTCCAGTATGCAATGTATCTCGAATGTGGCTCTAATAAATTGCTGATGATCTGTTGGGCGTATACTTTGGAATTTTATAGTAAAAAGTGATATTCACATGGATGATGATACTGGATTTTTTAGGTTCATAAAATACTTCTGCAATTTCAAAAGTTAGTAGTATTGGGTGTTTGAGAAGGTTATTTAGTCAGATCTTTTCGACTATGTATTGATAGCTTTGGTCATAGTAATTACCTATTAGATTTATGCGATAAGGTTAGCTAAACAATTATTCTCCCAGCAAAAACAATCAGTACCCTGGTATCCACAGAGACTTCGTTGGCTAGGTGTGAAAAGTAATATTTAGTCTTTAATGGCCATAGTATCTTATGGCCGCTGTCTTCACGTAGTACTGTATGATACGGATCACGGATACTTTGTGCGTTCTATCGAATGTCTCTCCCGATGGAGATCTAGCGGCATGTCATGGCCGGAGAAGTTCCACAGTGGTGTTTGGTGAATCTGACTAGGAGTGGTGCCTACTGAATAGTGGGAGAGATATTTGCTATATTCATTCTTTTGATTATTTTAGCATGTAGTAATTGATTCTGAGCTTGAAACTATGCTAGTGCTTGTTTCTAAAAAATAAGCTTTATCTGCTTCAATTCATAAATTTGTTTGCAATATATGAAATAGTTGCAACGCATAAGGATTCTGTTCAGACGCATGAAGCTTTTGGTTGAGCGGATGTTTTATTTGTTTACTGATTTTTGCCAAATTTGGTTGGCGAATCCCATTGGTTTTCTCTTGTGATTGTGAACATGTAGGAATTGGTACTTCAGCGATGTTCCACACCTCTGACTGTCTGTTGTTGGTAGGTGCTTCTCTATCATGTATTTAATTATTGAGTTGCTAACATCCACTATAAAAATTCTACTTGCTGATTTTTCTATTGCCAGGCCCCTGTGTTTTCTCCTCCAAACTATTTCTCAGCCTTTTACCACCTACTATTTTTTGACCAAGATAATTAGAATTTCAGATGAGGGGGGGCTATTCGGAGTCCAGCTATAAGAAAAGTTGTCACTAAGGTATCATCAACCACATCGGCAGACAATGACGGTGAGGGGCTCTTCTGAGTTCAGCCATAAGAAAGGCATCTTGCCAAGGTATTGCTCACATGTTTAAGTCAGTTCTGGTGCACCACTAATTACGGTCGGATCAAATAGTGGAAAAAATCCATGATGCATATTTTATGGTAGGATCCAAGGATTACGAGTCGCTGAGTCGCAACTTGTTTGGCACCGATCACAGATTAGCCGTGACTAGTCTCTCGGGATTAGTGATAGACTTGTCGACACAGTCGGTTGCAACTACCAAAAAAAATACTAAATAAATAGACTACTAATAGTAGGTATCTGGTGGTGACGTTAAATTCTGGTGGTGGCATGGTGATATGTTGCAGCAAACATAGGGTAAAAGAAATCAAGACAGGGGAAAAGGAAACTGCTGCAGAGGAGAACAGGAGACTCAAGATCAGCAAGAGTAAGGGAGAACAATGATTAAGGAAACTGCTGCAGAGGATAGTATAGGAGGATTGTGTTCGTGAAACTGCTGCAGGGAAGGATTTTATTTCCAGCCCAGGAACTAGTCGCTGACTAAAACAGACAAGTCGAGTTTTCATCGACAAGTCAACTTGTTGATTCACAAGTTCAACTGGTCGTGGTTGCTCCAGGTTATCGCTAACCAGTTTCAGATTAGGTTTAGAAGTCGCTGACAAAGTCGCGATTGTCGAGCGTAATTCATAATCCTGGTAGGATTCTATCTGCGATGTACAAGTGTACAACTGGATACAGCGCAATGCCATGCTGAGACTGATATTAAGGAAGGTTCGCTGATGCATACAACATCACCCATGAGGTAATATTATCACTAAATTTGCTTTATGGAGGTAAGAATCTTTAGTGTACAAGAACTTTGATCTTATTGCATTACAATTAGAGAACTTTACGCGTTTATATCTGATGAGAATTATGCATAGCTCCCACCCAATAATGGTGTAAGGGAAAGAACAAGCACTAGATTAAGTTCGCGGAAAAGTGCCCAAGCAATACAACTAGGCCCCAAATTATCTATGTGTGAAACACCACCAGGTAACTATGAAACTATCACCGAGTTATCTCTAGATGCCATGAGGTAACTAAGGAACCAATATCTGAATTTTGACTTTGGGGAACCGATCACGGAATGTGTGGAACTAATCATGGAATTGTTCATGAACAAGCAGGCACAAACCTTTACGCATACCATTTATTAGAAATAATACCAGCTGCCACCTTCCTCTTGGTGAAGTACTTGTCGGAGCCACATCGACCGACTTCAGTGGAGCTGCTGCCATTTTATGTCGAGAGTGAAAGGAGAGCCTTATTTCAGGCTAAACTAGGCGAGAGGACTGGAGAGCGAATGGAGGAGGGCCTTTGCTCCCCTCATAGCAAGACTCAATATCACAGAATTTGAGAACCCTCATTTGTTAGCCAAGGAGGACTGTCGGTGGAAATGATGGACAGCAGGAGCAAGGAGAAGACAAGATTTGAATTTGAAATTTGAGTTTTAGTCAAATATGAAATGATTTGAATGTATTTAGGACTTTTTGCATAATGTATTGAATCAGCTGCTGGAGACATTTTCGCTGGACAGAGGAGACAGAATGACCTGCCTCTGTCTCCAAGATGATACAAGGTGATTCAGTTTTTGTATGTCGAGTAACCACCTACAAGGCTCTATACCTTCTATTATTTATATGATCAGCCATTTAGATTATTTTGCAAAGTATGCTGAAAATTGGTACTTCTGAGTACTTTACTAAGTTCATAGTAGTGAGCGAACAAAATGCACCAGACTACCACTTGTTCAATTATCATTTTATATAGCATCTTATTTTCTCTTGGCATCAGGTACAATCAGAAGATCGAACTCTGACCATTTGGTACAAACAGTATTCTGACACTTGTCGTTGATAGTTGTGAGTAGTAGCTTGAGTGTGCAAAATCCGTGTATGCCTCCTCTCTGTTTTGAGTTAGATTGAGAGTGCGTCAGTGTGTGCCTCTCCTCCTTTTTTCCCTCTGTTTTAAGTCAGGCTGAGAGGTATCAGTGTGCTTCTCTTCCTTTTTGAGTTAGCCTTTGGAGTGGCAAGGTATCCTCTGTAGCTTTGCAGTGTTAACTTTTACATAATAATAACTACCGACAATAATCAATGTATCGTATGTTTTGTTCATGCGAGCTCACTGCTTGATTTCCATAGATTCTAATAACAATTGAAGACAGAGGTATTTGACATTCTTGATGTGGTCAATACCTGTTGAATTCTATAGATTAAATACTACTAGTTGAATGCCCGTATGTATGCTACAGAAGCTGCTATAATTTTACGATTAAGAATATTTTGCTATTGCTCTACTATCCAGCCGAGGGGAGAATCATTGCAATTGCATAGGCATCTCAATCCAAAGCGTCGATGTGTTTTCCGGCTTTAGAAAATTGCCTTACTCATTCCCACTCGAATATAATTTCGGTTGGATTGCAACAACTCATCATTCCATTTTAAATAAACATTAATCTGTTTTTCCACTCCCACTAAAATACATCAGCAGTTTCCTCAAAAGTACTTTGACAAGGTCCCAAACTTCAAAGTCATCAGTATTCTCCTCTCCTTTCCTTCTTCTAAGTAAAAGCAGAAAACCAAGATTTGAATCACAAGAAACGTCCTGACTAAAACTAACCCACAAAAATGAATAACATAATAACTTTAAAAAACCCATGACCTACTATCAATTGAGGAATGCAAGAAAAGCCTGTCATTAGGGTATTAGTTATGTTGGTATCAGCAAACGCTGGTCTCAATTCCTCCTTTTTTAAATGGGCGCACTATTTACAACCCGGTATGTATATAGCCAGGACGCATTATATGTGATTGACCATGCTCAATCCTTTCCATGTAGACTCCGCAAGTAACTGGTCTCCTCATAAGTCCCCTCATTGTCCTATTTTCCAGCTTTCCCAAAGAAGCTGTGACTTTTTTTCCTAGATGCATCAACAACAAGTAAGAGGCAACTTATGCATGCATCAATCTGTCTATGATTACATACAAAGGCAAAGGATGCAATTTATGTCAAGATTTTTTGTAGCATAAAAGAGGATATTACATATAAGGCACATATGTTTTGAGAACTATAACTCTAACTCCCAAAAGTGGGGTGTTAAAGGAAGAAAGTAGTGCTTGTTTATTCTATTTACGCATGTATGCATTTTCAGAGGAAAAAATCGTTAGTATGAACAATCGAAGGAAAAATATAAGAAAAATCTATGAGACACCACTTTATAAATGCTCATGTTGTCCTGTATAGAAGGGCCCTGCCCTTTGGTAGTAAGATTTTCAGGAAAGATGTAGGAGTACACCTGAGCTACCTCTACATATTTTTATAATCCTACTTCTGGACATTCAGTAAGGAAAACCTATAAGACACCACGTCCCTCTGAGTACCAAGGGAGACGGCAGCCTGTTCCTGCTAGCTGGGCCTTCGTCCTCTGAGGTGCTGTAACGCAGGCCTGGCAGAATCGCCACGGCCACTGCGTCCCTGCTGCCCTCGGCCCTATCCCCGGTTGTGCGTTCTTCGTCCGCGGGGTGAGTTAGTCAGTCAGCACATGCATCGTCCCTTTGACAACGCACCTTCTCAGACTCCTTGTCACGGCGCTTAGTTGAAGAAGGGCACTGCAGAACAGTGGCGCTGCCACCAATCGGTCCGACAGTCGATCCGGTGAGCGGCGCCATAGAGGGAGAAAGGGGTGAGGCGGCTGCAATGGGAGAGGAGAGACGCGGGGGACGCGGGTGGGTTGGTGGGTGAGAGAGCGAGAGAGGAGCAACACCAAAGTGACGGCGGCGGCGCGAGGCACATAGGGATCGAGGAGAGCACTCTAATTGGCGCACCGTCCGCCCTAACTGAGGTCCTTGACCCCATCGTCCTGTTCTCGAGCTAGCTGTCTCCATCGCCGCCATGGCCCACTATGCCTGCGTGGCTCGGGTCTCATGAGTCACTGGGTCCCGGCACCCCTTCCTTATGGTCATCGCATCCTTCTAGAGAAAACAGAGAGAGAGAGAGAACGAGAGTATAGGTACGCAACGGAGATAGGACGGCTGGAGTCGGTCGTCCTGGTCCTGCTCCTCGCCGCGCATACCTGCAGACTTGATGGGCTCCTCGAGGTCTCCATGGCAGCGACTGTCGAGGTCCTACCATAGAGACGAGATGGGCTCCTCGAGGTCTCCCATGGCGGCGAGGTGCTCCGGAACAGGGGCGGACGGCCACAGGTGGCAGTTTGGCGGCGCTTAGTCGTCCGGAGGAGAGGAGGTCAGGGAGGTGCTGCTTCGCCTGGGGTTGCTGGGGACCAGTGGTGTCTTGTGAGGTGGAGCCGCAGCTGGCGGCGCACGCTCACGGTGGCGGGATCGATCGTGGCGGATTGGTGGTCTGATGGTGGGGGTGGAGAGGATAAGAAGATAAGGAACCGCTGCGACGTACCAAACGAAAACCACCTCTAGCCTTTTATATAGTAGATATTAATTTCTTTGATTAAAATGGGAACTGCGAGTCAAGCCGTTATGGTCCATATCCAATTTGGTACCTGATATAACCATTAACATTTATTGCTTTCTTAGTGTTATCTGTAGCACGTAGCGACATATGCTCTTGCACTAAACTGAATAAAACTTATGTTTTAAATTTGGCTTGACTCCGCCATTTGCTTCAATGGATAACATAGAAGTAAATATTCGAATCCCTTCCATTTCTTTTGTTTCAAAAAGTAAATTATAATTACAAGCATTCATCGACAATAAATCCTCTCACCCATAATAAAAAGGGCCTATTCTTTCTACCATAGGTCCTCAATTTAAAATTAAAATATTTCTATTTTTCCAACTAAAATTACTTACATTCACGGAATAATAAAATATTATTAAAATAGTTTCTCGCTTGGGCTTATGCTGGCGCACCGGTCATCTAGTATTAATAACACCGTAAGAAAATCAAGCAATTGGAGGATACAGAGGTTAATAAACCAACTATACAATGTGGAGGAAATATTCCATCAAGATAGTTCCCATCAGATAGTTGGCGCTGCCTCCGCCTCCTCAAATAGTTTCACCCTATGCAACTAGATCGTAGATACTACATACGTAACACCGTAAATCACCAAACCTAACCTCCAAAAGACATCTAGAGGGTAACTCATCCATCGGGATCCATGTCCGCCCACGAGATCCCGGAGACTAAGGCATCATCTTCATCATCAACCGCTGCATAGCCATCATCTCCATCCATCCCATCTACATCTTGTCTAGATCTTGTTGTAATTTCCATACTCATTGTGGATTTATACAAGTACTATTCATCTATATGATAGGTTCTATTACTTTGACATGATGTTGATCGCCTCCATGTCTAAGCAGATCATTAGTTCTGGGGAGATGGAGAAACCCTAGCATGATATTGAGATAAGATAAAGTTTATTATGATATTCATCAATGTGACCATGTGTTAGATTGTTCATATCTTGATGCTGGGAGAAGTTTAATTTCAATATTTGGCTCTTGTGGGGACTTGATGAGGAACTACTTGTTAAGGTGATTTTAGGGATGTTAGCACTTACAAAGGACTATAAAGCTGCTGGCACTCCTTACTTAATCTACTTGGAAATCGAGGAAACTCACAAAATACTATCCATGCCATGGAATACGAGTAGGGATTATGTCCCTAATAGCCTAGTAATTCAATTGATGTTAATTGATGTCTGCTGGTCATGAGGATGATTTGAGCAAAGGGTTGCCTCATTTTCCAAATACGGAGTTCCTCCCACACATATAGTTGAGAATGTTTATTATAATAATCTTTACTCTTAGCCCTTTATAATGCTAGTGGTGTATCCGCTAATCCTTAGAACGCCTTTTTTCCAATCAAGTTTCAAATCTCTTTTACATAATGCCGATAATTATTTTCTCAGATTCAGTTTTGTTTATTTTACCCATTGTTCTTTATACCCAAAACCCTAAAACACCTTTCTAATAATACTGCGATTTTATCTTGTCACTTAGAAATTTATTTAACATTTCTATTTTCAGTATTTATTTTAAGAATTCTTAGATTTCTGCACTTCGCCCCTATGGGATCGAGTATCTTTATTTAGAAACTAGCTAACCGATCGCTTCACTCTGGCATCATCAAGATATTTTATGGCACCGCTGTCGTGAGCCAGTTGTAGGTCTTTTAGTTTTGCTTATTTACTTTAGTTTTGTTTTGAGTTAAGTGTTTCCACCAACATGATGGAGTTTGAGCATGACAAGTGCTAACTCACTCACCACTTTGGGAAGTTCTATGATATTTATAAAAGAGACAACTCCAACGAGAAGACAAGGGGTTTGAAATAAATTCCTACTACTTGGTATTTTACATAAGAAGCTAACCATCGGAGATGAAGAAGATCCTGATTCATATGAGCATATTGCATGTTTCAAAGATATATGTGGCACATTCCAATTAATAAGGTATACCACCGATGAGGTAAGGGTTAAACTTTTAGTCCAACTTGACAAGTACAACTCTCTCATGGTATAGATCTCACCCTCGTGGTTACTACTACTTGGGATAATTTAACTTGTGAATTTTTTACCAAATATTATCCATTATTAAAATCTTTTCGAATCAAAGGCCTTATAATGACTTGGAGTGAATCGCCCTAATGAAGGACTAAAAGAGCTTATATAAGATTTACTTAGTCAATGTACTCACCGTGATTTGCCTAAATGGTATTTATTGCATATCTTTTATGGAGGTTTAATCAACCTAATAAAATTGAACTAGACTTCATGCCGAGAGGAGATTTTATGGATTTACCCATAACTAAAGCTTGGGCTTTACTTAATAGAATTTGCAATCATAGAGTTTCATGGAATTTTGGTTTAGGAAGTGAAGGAGGCAATAAAATAGATCATGAATGTATTCAATTATAATAAAACATGCCATGTTAATGAATTATCTAAAGAGCTTTATTTATATTAAGATCTTGTGTTGCAACTTGTTAAAGCTTACAAACACATCAAAGCTCCAAAAGAGGGTTCACCAAGTATGATCCACCACCCAACCGGAGAAGAAAAGAGAAGTTAAAGCAACATCGACCTCCCTAGAACCAATGAATGAGATACCTTTCCTAACATCGTGTACAAAAGCATATTTTGGAATATGAACAGGTCAAGGAAGTACATGAGGAGAAAGAAGAGGTAAGTGTGCCAATAATTGAAGAACATCCAGATGAAACCAAAGATGAAGAGGTAACTAACAAAGCAATCATGGCTATGTATGCACATTGTAACATAGTTGAACTCATGAAGAGACTTCTATATTGGTTGAAGGTAAAACTAAGGTAAAAAGATATGGGTGTTTCTATTTTTTTCCTTCATATTTAAAGAAACCTCTTTATTACGGTTTATGTGATCTTGGCACCAAAGTTAATGTTATATCGATGATTTTTATTTAGAAATAAAAGAAGAGATAGCACCCTGCCACAATAGAAAATAC
The DNA here is from genome assembly GCA_023614405.1 of Avena insularis. Taxonomy (NCBI): domain Eukaryota; kingdom Viridiplantae; phylum Streptophyta; class Magnoliopsida; order Poales; family Poaceae; genus Avena; species Avena insularis. Next base: position 10,388 of record JAJUPC010000804.1, read on the forward strand.
GTATGATAATTATGTTAGCCAATAAAAAATCTTAGAATTCCAATAAGAATAGTCAAGATGCAAATCGTCAAGAAAAAATTCCCTATTGAAGTTGTTGATATGCCAATAACACTGTCATTTCAATTATATTTTGAAGAAACTTTTATGATATAGGTGCAATAATCGATTTAAAAAGGACGTTGTATCCCTTAAGCTTGGGAAAGCGGAAAAAGAATTCCAATTTTCCAAATTTAAAGACAAACCTCTACATATATAAGGGGAAGATAAGGAAAAGACTATTGAGGAGATGGCGGCTCTTTTCTTAAATAATCAAGAAGAACAAATAAATGAAGACTCAAATTGTGAGGAAATAATTATGGAGGACAGGACTTTAGAAGAATTAGAAAGTGAATTTGATTCATTTCCCATTGTAGAACCCTCCAACCTGATGAAGCTTTTGAAGATCCAAAAGAGAGGGTATGAAGAATTACCACCCCCAAATTAAAAACTCTACCGTATAATCTTAAGTATAGATTCTTAGACGATACTAATAAATTCCCTATTATTAGTGCCAAACTTTCAGGGGAAGAAGAAGAACTTATGAAGGTACTAAAGGAGCACCGCAAGGCCTTTGGGTACTCAATGGATGACTTGAAGGGTATTAGTCCCATGATAGCCTGGCCCATCGAATATTCATGGAGGAAGGTGCTAAACCAAATAAGAATTTAATAGAAGACTAAAGCCTAAAATGAAGGAAGTGGTAAGAAAAGAAATAGTATGCCTACTTGATGTGTATAATCAATCCCGTAAAGAAAGTGAATGGGTAAGTCATGTTCATTATGTTCCTAAAAGGCGTTTTATCGTTGTTCCTAATGAAAACAATGAATTGATACCTACTAGAACTATTATTGGACATAGGATGTGCATAGATTTCAGGAAATTGAATAAGGAAACAAGGAAAGATCACTATCCTTTACTGCTCATAAATCAAACTTTAGAGAGGTTAGCAAACCACACTCATTTTTCTACTTGGACGGACACTGATTTTTCCCAAATAACTGCTTCATCCCGATGACCAACTTAAAACAACTTTCATTAGTCCTTATGGTTTACATGCTTACCGACGATGCCTGGTCTATGTAATGATCTGCCACTTTTCAAAGATGCATGATCGCTATTTTGCCGATTTTATAGAACTGATAATGGAAGTATTTATGGATGATTTTTTGTTCATGGAACTTCATTTACTAGTTGCTTGGATAATCTCAATAGAATTTTGCAGCATTGTGAAGAAACAAATCTTATTCTAAACTAGGAGAAGTGTCATTTATGGTCAAAGAAGGCATATTCCTTGGACATGAAGTATCGTAAGGGTATTGAAGCAGATAGGGCTAAAGTTGAAGCAATAGAGAGAATGCCACAACCAAGTGAGATAAAAGGTATAAGAAGTTTTCTTGGTAATGTAGGCTTTATAGAAGGTTCATTAGGATTTTTTCTAGAATTTCTAAACCTCTAACTAATCTGTTAGAAAAGGGAGTAAGATTCAATTTTGATGATAAGTTCCTTATTGCCTTTGGTAAACTTAAATATGTTTTATCTCGTGTTCTACTCATTAAACCACCTATATGGGATATGAATTTTGACTTAATATGTGAAGCTAGTGATGATGTTGTAGGAGTAACTCTAGGACAACACATAGGTCGAGATTTAATATTATACATCATGTTAGTAGAAATCTCAATAGTGCTCAAAAAGAATTATCCCTAAGGAAGAAAGAGAACTCTTTGCTATATTTTATCTTGTGATAAGTTTTATTTTTATATTGTTGATGCAAAAGTAAGAGTTCATACTTGATCATGATGGTTTAAAAGAACTCCCTCGAGAGGAAGATTCATAAGCTAAGACTGATCCCTTGGAGCCTTTTACTCCAAGAATCTTAGGCGGATTATGCAGAGGCAAGAAGCAAAGATAGTGGATGCAAAGATCTCTATGTGCCCAAAGAAGATACCGATCTTATTGAGAGGAACTTTAGTCTTGATATTTTTGTTTCAAGAATTATTATATTAACTAAGGTCAAATCTCCCAAGAAGAAGAAGTCCTTGTTGGAGGAGCTTGTCACTCCTGACTAGATAAACGGTAAGTGAAAGGTAAGTTTTCTAACTTTAATAAGTGCCTTGTTTTCACAGTTTTTACTTTTAAAAATTCTGCCTTTGAATTCCTCTTGTTTTTTTGAAGTATTTTAGGGTTTCAGAATTATACGCAAGAATTGGCATGCGACGGAGAAAATCTCCGGTCAGATAGTTGGTCGTTAAACGTCTATACCCCTTCTCAAAAATAATTTCAGGTGCAGATTATACGGCCGCAACTATACGGCAGAGAAAATTCTTCCGCCAGATAGTTGGTCGTTAAAGCTTCGTAACCTGCTGCTCTTATTCGTATAAAAAATACTTTGTCGGTTCTTAGTCGGTAATCTAACCGACCTAGGCTCTAGATATTTGGAAATATCACCCTAAACCAACTATACGGGAACTATACGGTCGCGACAGTATAGTTGGTCGTTATTGAGCATGACTCCTCCAAACTGCGATTTCTTTTCCTAGTCGGTTTGGATTCTTTTTTTTGGGCGGAATTTGGTGTTTCAGTTTTACCGACTCTCAATTCGCCTTATATACTGTCTTGTGTCTCTCTCTAATCACAAATCAATAGGAACAAATTCCACTTTGTTCATACAATAGGACACACCACATAGATCCATCAAGATCCAAGAGGCTAAGGAGGAGTTCCTATGGAGATCGAAGCAATAGCGGAAAGCAAGGCAAGGCGATCAAGACCACCCTTTGGAATTCTTTGATGACGATAAAGAACGCCAAAGAGGGATTCAAGGCCCTCGAGTTAAAGATTGAAGAATAAACAAGGAGGCGCCAGGACGCCAAGCATCTTTGGTGGCTGAAGTTTATCTTGATAAACTTGATGAAGATATCAAGCAAACCACCAAAGCAGGTTTCACCATGAGTCTCAAGGTGATACAAACCTCCAAAACAAAAATGAGATAATTAAATAATAAGTGAAAGTGATGGAGAAGAATAATCTTCTATAAGTCACACAAAGAACCGGAGGCCATCAATCAATCCGTCTGGCCTCAGTCGACCCATGAAGATAAGATACCATGTGCCATGGCGCCACAAAGGACTTTCGATAAAACACGGTATCAAATAATCGCGAGGATTATTTGATCCCAGATGGCTTGATTCCAAGCTTGGGGAGATATTTAAGACCTTGTAATCTATCCGATAAGTTTATTACTATTCTAGTTTTGCATTAGTTCGAATCATAAATAAAGTTTGCATCATTAGAATTCCTTAGGAATAGTTGATCCTCTTATGAAATTCTGATTTTATTATAATATATGGAGCATTATTGAGTTTGGGTTTGTCTTATTGATATATGAATGGCTTGAGTATGATTTTACTTGCACTTGATGATAGTAATAGGATTCTTCCACACCATTGGTATTAATCTAACATATAAGGATAATTTTATAAACATGTTGTAGGTCAATGGTTTGATTTATAAAAGAGAGATTATCTAATTAATTGTTGAAAAGGAAAACCTTGAACAAAGAAGAAATTATAAGTGCTATCAAATAGAGGAGAACAAGTGGAGGTATAATACCAAGTTATAAAGATGCTCATATATATTTGGAATTTGGTAATTGAGATTGTTAAACTTTGAAATTCCTACATGAAGTGGAATATATGGCTAGCTCCTTTTCACAACACTTAAAACAAAAGTGTGAGCACAAATATATATATATATATATATATAGAAAGAAGAAAAATAAAAATGAAGAAAAAAATGAAGAAAAAGAGTGAATGTGCAAAGAGAAAATAGGCATATACCACTATATTGTAGTAAGACAAAGAGACGTTTGAGATTTTGAATCCCAAGTGAATATGATAATCCTAAAAACACTTGGGACTACCTCACTAACTCATTCGGTTGAACGAATACTTTTACATCATATTGAGAGTAATCTTTGTGAACTATTAATTGCTATGCGTGGAAGCTCGCTAATTTTTTTGATGGTTCGTAGGTACTATTCATGACCTTATTTATATGTACCCTTTATGACAAACACAGGCTACAACTGCCTCATTTATTTTATCGACTCAGCTCCATGAATATGAGGATCACATCCATTAAAGCTAAACTTGCTCGGGACGAGCAAGAGTCTAAGCTTGGGGAAGTTGATGTGTGCATATTTGCATCATGTTTTAGATTATTATTTTGCATTGTAATAGTAGGATCTTGGTATTTTACGGTGTTCGCACACACTTTTTATGTTTATTTTCACCAGATCGACAAAATGATGGATCCGGGACATAATTCCTGACTAGTTATATTGGAGTGAAAAGGAGCCAAAACTACGTAGAATTGCTTATTTGGGAAATATTAATAGCACCGTAGAAAATCCAAGCAATTGAGGATATAGGTTAACGACCAACTATACAATGGAGGAAATATTTCTGACGATAGTTCCTGCCAGATAGTTACGTTGTCTCCGCTTCTCAAATAGTTTCACCTCGTGCAACTAGATCGAGAGACGGCATACGTATCACCCGAAATCATCGAAACCTAACCCCAAGGCATCTCGAGGGGTAACTCATCCACCGGGATCTATCTTCACTTACGCAGATCCGTGGAGGCTAAGGCATCGATCTTCATCATCAACAGCTTGTATCACCACCATCTCCATCCATCCCATCTACATCTTGTCTAGATCTTGTTGTACTTCCATCGCTGCTAGGATTTAAACAAGTACTATTCATCTATGATAGATTCCATTACTTTTGCCATGATGTTGATTGCCCATGTCCGAGTAGATCATTAGTTCTTGGGGATATGGAGAAACTCTAGCATGATATTGAGATAAGATAAAGTTTATTATGATATTCATCACTGTGAGTGTTAGATTGTCTACATCTTGATGTTGGGAGAAGTCTCTCAATATTTGCCTCTTGTGGGGACTTGATGTAGGGAACTACTTGTTGGTAGATGGAGGGATGTTAGCACTTACAAAGGACTATAAAGCTGTTGGTACCTCACGAATCAACTTGGGAATTAAGGAAACTCACAAAACACTATCCATGCCATGGGATACATCCTACCAGATTATGTCCCTTAATAGCGCAGAATTCGATTGATGTTGATTGTCAGCCTATTGTGGTTATGAGGATGATTTGAGCAAGGTTGTTACCTCATCATTCAAATACGGAGTTCCTCCCACACATACATAGTTGAGAATATTCATGATAATACTTTACCTTAGCCCTTTATAATGCTAGTGGTGTATCCGCTAATTCCTGAGAATGCTTTTTTCCCATCAAGTTTCAAATCTCTTTTACACATGATACTTATTTTCTTATTCAGTTTTGTTTACTTTACTCATTGTTCTCTTTATACCAAAACCCCAAACACCTTTCTACGCAATAGTCGATTTTATCTTGTCACCGAACTTATTTAGCATTTCTATTTTCAGTATTTATTTCAAGAATTTTAGACTTCGACTCTTGCGCCATGTGGGATCGATATCTTTATTTCAAACTAGCTATAAACGATCCGCAATTTGCAACATCAAATGTCACCATGAACAACATGATCCCGAATAAAATGATTATGAATCTCAATATGCTTTGTCCTTGTGTGATGCACCGGATTATATGCAATTTTAAAAGTACTTTCATTATCGCATAAAAGAGGCACTTTTTCACAATTGACACTGTATTTCTTTAAAGTTACCTCATCCATAATAATTGCATACAAGCACTTCAGTAGCCACATATTCAGCTTCGGCGGTGGAGAGAGATATACAATTTTGTTTCTTTAAAGACCAACATACTAGAGACCTGCCCAAGAATTGACATGCACCAGAAGTTTATTTTCTATCATCCTTTTCACCAGCCCAATCCGAGTCTGTATATCCACACAGAGAAATTAGAGCCCTTGGGATACCATAGACCAAAGTTTGGGGAATGAACCAAACATCTAAGATTCTCTTGACCGCCACTAGGTGGCTTTGTTTAGGAGCAACTTGATACCTTGCACACACTCCTACACTCAACACAATATTGGGTCTAGATGCACGGAGGTAAAGGAGAGAGCCGATCATGGATTGGTATACCTTTTGGTCCACATCTTTACCCTTTGGATTAAGGTCGAGATGACATTTAGTTTGCATTGGTGTAGCAATGCCATTAAGATTCGTCATCTTGAACCTCTTGAGCATGTCTTGGATGTATTTTGCTTGATTAATGTAGGTTCCTCTCTTAGTTGCTTGATATCGAATCCAATAAAGAACCTTAATTCTCCCATCATAGACATCTCAAACCTGTCAGTCATAAGCTTTGAAAATTCATCATTAAAAGCTTGATTAGTAGAGCCAAATATAATGTTGTCTACATATAGTTGGCATACAAAAAGCTCCTTCTTAACCTTCTTAGTAAAAAGAGTGGGATCGATTTTCCCAACTTCGAATCCACGGTCTAACAAAAGCTCTTTAAGGTGCTCATACCACACGTAATTGTTTAAGGCCATATGTCATTTATCAAGTTTGTAGACATGGTTCGTAAAATTGGGATCCTCAAAACCTGTGGGTTGCTTGACATATACCAACTCATGCAAGAGGACCATTAAGGAAAGCAATTTTAACGCTCCATTTGCTATAATTTAAAATTACGATGAGAAACATAAATGATACTAATGGGTTCAAGTTCAGCCATAGGAGCATAGGTTTCGCCAAAGTCAATGCCTTCCACTTGAGAGAAACTCTTGTGCTAACAATCTTGCCTTGTTCCTCACAATAATTCCACTTCCTTCTTGATTGTTCTTGAAAATCTACTGTGATTTATAACATTGCGCAATCTTTGGGCTTCTACTAGCTTCCAGACTTTATTGCGCTCAAAATTATTCAGTTCTTCATGCATTGCAACAACCCAATCTAGATCTTCAAGGGCTTCAAAACTTTCTTTGGTTCCACCATAGAGATATGAGCTTGATGATCGCTGAAAATTGCTATTTCCTTCGTAGGACACCTTTCTTCTTAGATCACCTACAACTTTATCAAGTGTATGACCTCTTAATTTGAGGTTCCTTTCAAAGACGATATTTGGCGAGTTTCAATCTCCTTATTGTTTCTTGAGGGATTGCTTCATCATTTGAGTCATCGCCTGACCACTAGCTTGCCTTTCATCAACAACTTGTTCATCGTGACTGGAGATGAAGAACCTTGCCCTTGAACTCGACTCAATGATGGCTCAAATGATGTAGAGCCTGCTAGAACCCCAAGTGGAAGGTATGATGAGCACATAAACAAGTTTCTCGCTTATGAAACCAAGGTTATTGAACCAAGAGGGAGAAAGAAACCAGCTCCTAAGGTGTTGTCAACATGGAACTCGCATAACATAACCACAATACTTTTCCCCAACTTACAAAAGAGGTTGTCAAGATCACCGCTTTGCTCAAAACAAAGGATTAAACGATAGTGTGGAAGAAAGCAATTGCTCAGAGAAATTGCAGAAAGTAAACAATACAGTAGATTGAATATCATGGGAAGAATGGACCAAGGTCCATACCACTAGAGGTGTTTCTCCATAAGATAAATAGTATGTTGGGTGAACAAATTACAAATGGGCAATTGATGATTGATAATGCATAACAATGCATGTACATGTCATGATGATTTCTATGAGATCTGCTTTGGGCATTACAACATAATACATGTACTATAATCCAACCGCATCTATGACTAATAATCCACCTTCAGATTATCATCCCAACCACTTCCAAAGATAAGTTGTAAGCAATGTGTGAGAATTGCATTAAGCAAAGTGTGTAAAGTAAACAATACAATTTCCCTTGGACAAAGGATTGTTGTTTTCCCTAGTAGCAATAGCACATCTACAACCTTAGAGGTTTCACACTCCCCATTATTAGAGGCATGAACCTACTATCTAGCATAAATACCCCTCTTGGAGTGATAAGCAACTACTTGGCCAGAGTAACCACTAGAAATGAGAGCATGCAAGATCACAAATAACATAGACATGGTAGAATCAATCTTGACGTAGTACTCAATATCCATCGATTCCAACAAACACAACATGTAGGATTACAACAGATGATCTGACCATGATAGGCAGCTCACTAGATCTAAACATGATAGCATAAAAGAGGAGAACGACCATCTAGCTACCGCTATGGACCCATAGTCCAAGGAGGAACTACTCACGATCACCCCGAGGCTGGAATGGTGATGAAGAAGGCCTCTGTGATCTCCTCTTCGGCAGGTGCCGGAAGAGCTTCAGATCCTCCCTATCTAGGGACGATGGTGGCGGCGGCCATGGACTTTTTCGTGATTTCTGATCAAGTGCTTAGGGTTTCGCCTGAGGTTTATATAGGCGAATGGGAAAGGTCAGCTGAGGGACAAGGCCCACACCATGCCTTGGCGTGGCTCTAGGTGGGCCTGCTCCATGGTGGTTTGGCCATGTGGCGCCTCTTTGTCCTCCCTTTAGACTCCGCTTTGTTACAGAAAATATTGACTTCCGCTTTTGTTCTGGCCCAATTCCAATAATATTTTTTTACTAGCTTTTCTCGAAACCAAAAACAAGAGAAAATATGAAAGTAGCATCAAGATCTTGTTAAACCTGTTAGTTCCGTAAATGTATAAAAGTGCCTCAAAGTGTAGACAAAGCATAGGATAGTTGGTACAAAACAAGCATGAGCATCAAAAATTATAGATACGCTTACGACGAGCAATCAACAACCATAACAGAGGTCAGCAGTAGCCTCGAGCCCTGCATGATAATCCACTGCTAGGAGGGTCCGGATAATCCGCCTAGGAGTTTCGCATGATTATGATCGCCCTCTTCGCTTGTGGCATCGATGAGGTAGTGCTGATAATCCGACCTCACCCGGAGCACACACTGGGCTTTCAAGAGCTTCGATGATGGTTGATCTTCAGAGGATTATGGTGTTGGTAGTGGTTTCTCCAGCATGTGGAGCTTGTTGATCTTGTGTAGATGAGGGCTCACTTGAGTAGAGCATTGTCCTTCCTGATCCGCCACAAGGTTCCTCAATGGGGTAAAAATCCCACGGCCATTCTTCTTATGGCATCTTGGGGTATTTTAGCATCGATATATAAAACATCAACTTGTTCCACATGGGAGCCATCATTTTCCTTTAACACACTACAAGATTCTACAATATTTCTAGAGAGCTTATTGTAGACTCTATAAGTATGGGATTCAGCACCATAACCAACAAAAATAATTTCTCAAGCCTTGGACTCAAATTTAGACAAACGAACTCCTTTGATGAGAAATAAGCACTTACAATGTAACACCCTAAATATGATATGTTGGGATTGTTACCTAGTATCTCGTAAGGAGTCTTGTCTGAAGATTTTGCCGAGATAAAGCGGTTTGATGAGTGACATGCGTGGAAATAGCTTTCAAAAGTTGTATGGTGACTTGAATTCAGCTACCATGACCTTGCCATGTCCTTTAAAGTCCGGTTTTCCTCTCGCTACACCATTTTGTTGAGGGGTGTATGCAGTGGAATATTGATGTCTTATCCCCTCTTCACTTAGAAATTCATTCAAGGCGTAGTTCTTGAACTCGGAGCCGTTTTCACTTGTTATTGCCAATATTGGGTCATTGTGTTGACGCTGAACCTCATTGGCAAAGTCAATGATAGTTTGTTGAGTATCACTTTTCAACTTGAAAAAATAGACCCATGTGTATCTTGAATAATCATCAACTATGATCAGGCAATATTTCTTCCCACCAAGGCTTGCATGAGATGGAGGACCAAAGAGATCCACATGAAGTAGCTCCAAAATCCTCTTTGAATATATAATAGTCTTCCTCTTATGGGGAGAGTCGTGCATCTTTCCTTCAACACATGCCCTGCAAACATGATCTTTGGCAAAGGAAACATTGTCTTTTAGTCCAAGGATGTGGTCACTCTTGTGTAGACTTTGCAAAGTTCTCATATTGATGTGGGATAGACAGCGATGCCATAACCAGCACGCGTCGGCCTTTCCGAATAAGCACATCGGACCCGTAGTGGTTTTCCCCGAAAAGTCCACCACATACAGGTCATTTTTGACATACCCAACGAAAGCGACCTTTAGAGACTTGCTCCACAAGAGTACCACTAAATCATCATCTATAAAAATAGCAAATCCCATCTTACCAAGGGCACGAACAAAAAGTAAATTGTAACCGAGGGTCTCAACAAGCATGATGTCCACAAGAGAGATATCGTGGGCAACCACAACCTTGCCAAGACCCAATACCTTAGATTTTGACTTATCACCATAGGAGATGGTTATTTGATCATGGTTCGGCCTCATCTCCGTGATGATCTCTTTGCTTCCGGTCATATGACTAGTGCATCCACTATCCAACACCCATTTAGATCCATCTAAGCATAAACGCAAGAAAGTTACGTCTTGGTCTTAGGTACCCATTTTTCAATGGGTCCTCTCATGTTAGTAACAAGGGTCTTTGGAACCCAACTCGACCAAGAAATATATTCATCAAAAGGACTGATGGTGTCGACGTGAGCACTTCGCTGAAACCCCAAGAGCAAGGTGTGATGAGCACAACAGAAGTCTTCCTCGAGAGATCGAGGTTATCAAACCGTATGAGGAAGGAACGTCACGATGTTGCAAGCAACACGAGACCTCATACAACACAAACTCAAGACTTTGCCCCAATGAATCGCTGAGGCCGCACAAGCTCACCGGTTTGTCAGAATAAAGGATTAAACGACTGTGGAAGGTAATGGTTTCACTAAGTAAACAAGTAACCGTGGAAGATGTATCAATAGAAAAGATTGGACCGGGGTCCATAGTTCACTAGAGGTTCTCTCCTTAGATAAACAACATGGCATGAAGGGTAAACAAATTACAAAGCAGGCAATTGACAGAACTGAAAAGACATAACAATGCAATTACTAGTCGAAGATCCTATGAGATTCGATTGGGCAATACAACAAGGTACATAATCGCCATCCAACTACATCTATTACTAGAAGTCCACCTTCAGGTTATCATCCTAACCCCTCCAAAGATAAGTTGTAAGCAATGCATAACCGCTAAGCAAAGTGTGTAAGGTAAATAAATTCACATGTTCCATGAACAAGAGACCGTTGTTTTATCCCTAGTAGCAACAACACATGTACAACCAAAGAGATTATTGTCATTTCTCTTGGAAACTAGAGGCATGAACCCACTATCGAGCATAAATACCCCCTCTTGGAGTCACTAGCAACTACTTGGCCAAGATAGCTACTAACAACGGAGAGCATGCAAGATCACAAACAACAGTATATGATAGAATCATAAAGACAAAACATGAATCAAACCAACATAATAATCTCAATATCCATCAGATCCCCGCAAACACAACATGCATGATTACAAATAGATTAGATCTTGATCATGAACGGAGCTCACAATATCTATACAAGCACAAGGAGGAGATACAACCATCTAGGTACTACATGGACCCATAGTCCAAGGTGGAACTACTCATGCATCATGAGAGAAGGCCTCGGATGATCTCCTCCGCTGTGGTGCCAGAAGAACTTCAGATCCCGATCTAGGGACGATGGTGGCGGCGGCTACAAACGGTTTCGTGGAGATTTGATCTGCACTTAGGTTTCAGATCGGGGCTTTATAGGCGGCTGGAGGCCGAGGAGGCTACTGTGGGGTCAAACCCTACCCAGCGCGGCCCACCCCTCAGCCACTGGGTGGCCGCCTGCACGCCTCGCCTCCTCCGACTTCTTGTTCCCCACGGAAAGTAATTGACTTTGGCTTTTGTCCCGCCCAATTCCGAGAATATTTCTTTTACTAACTTTTCAAACAAAAAATGTAAATAGGCAATCGGCACCGTGGCAACATGTTAATAAGTTAGTACCGTAAAACATGTAAAAAGCACCTCAAAGTGTAGACAAAGCAAAGCAAAATAGATACTAACAAGCATGGAACATCAAAATTATAGATACGCTTCCGACGTATCAAGCATCCTCAAGCTTAACTCCCGTCATTCTCGAGTAGGTAAGTTATAAAAGAATAATTTTGAGGTGACATGCACCTCACAATAAAGATCCAACCATTTGCAAGCATTGAAAGCCGATCAAAGAACTCTAAACATGTGCATGAAAGAAAACATAGACATAGTAACTATGCATGCAAACATGAAAAGCTACAAACAAAGATCATGAATAACATGCATTGAAAACGCTTGTTTGTTTCACATACGTAAAATATAGCATAGTGGCAATCATCTTGTCCCTCATAGAGTAGCAATATAAATGCATAGGACACCTTCAAAGTTCACAAGGGTCACTAGAAACAAATAGCACAAGAAGAAGTAATATCACAATATGCATCAACCAATAAACTTTGGAACAAAGGCACACGTAATGACAACTATGCTCTTAATGGTGCCTAAAGGTAGAAGGTGGAGACTTAATAATGGTGTAAGAAAGGCCTTTTGTAAAGGAAGAAAGGATTACAAGTTTCAAAAGAGCTTCCAAAATTATGGTATTTGTTAGCTTTCAGCCCTCATTGCCCCTATCATAAGCATCTTGAAGTGGTTAAGGTTAAAGTGACAAAGATGGAGTATATGCTTGACGAAGTATAAGTTGGCAATCTCAAGTCCCTTGAATACGAGGGCCACACCTCATGCATACTCAACTTCGGTCATAGGTAAGTTCTTGTCATCGTAAGTATTTGCATATCATTGAGAACCGCCAACGGGGTACCCCTTGCACATGGTACATGAGCTTCCCATAACCAAAATGACAAGGCAAGCATAATGAGCATCTCAAAGAATCTTTTTATTTACTATATGCATAGCTTTTTATTGAGGATGCTTCATAGATGGCTCACTATGGTGATGCTGCAAGTTTCACCATGATTAGGAATGGCTTAGGAAGCGGCCCAGCGCTTATCTAACACAGATACAAACTCCATGGACTTATAAGTTCCTCTTTATTTCACACGGTGACATCCATGTATAAAAGAGCATGATATCAACTGAGTACAAAGTACAAGTGCAATGTTGAAAACGCCTCGTGATAGCACGGTTCTGTTAATTCCAACGATAAGTGCAAGAATATACAAACATAGATGTCACAATGGTTCAAGTTTATTAGGGCAAAGAATATAAAGTGTGCCATCAAGTTCGTGAGGGCTTTAATCACTAAGTTTTCACATAACAAAATAGTTTTTAATTGGAAGATACTTGGAATGGTGTAACACACCCTGCATAGGAGTTTATAGGACACTTTGGAATAACTTGGTTTCTTGGGAGTTGGAAGCATGAGTAGAGCTTACTCATACAAGTGGAGGCTAGCAAAAGACTGGGAGCAACAAACTAAGAGAGCAATAATGGCCATAATCATGCAGTGCAACAAAGCATACTAATCAAGGCATAGTGTGGTACTTCAAGTCAAGGACTAAATGATCATAGAGGCTAATGGTGACTTGTCATAGTCATAACATGGTGTGAGCATGTGCCAAGTCAGCCCAAACAAAGCATTAAAGGAGAATACCACAATACTATGCTTTTTGCATGCTAAAACACCGCATAATTTTTTCAAGGCACACTAAGCAATCCTAATTGTTTGGAACAAGACATGCTACAACAATAATCACTAACCATAAGGTCAAAAAACACCTAGCATGTCATGCTAAAGTCTAAGTCACAATCAATGCAAGCTCCTCTTGCACTTCAAGCAAGAACTTACTACTCCTTTCCAACACCAAGCAACTTATTTGCAAAATAACACAGCAAGAACGGCGGTCAAAACTACTTTATTCAAGCAAACTAAACAACCTAATCAAAACAAATGAAAACTAAGACGCCCAAGAACAACACAATCAAGATGAAACAATAAAACCAAGTGTCTAAATAGACCGAGCTTTTATTGATGAAGAAGGATGCCTTGGCATCCCCAAGCTTTGACGCTTGTACCTTTGATATTTCTTGGGTGACACCATGGTGGCATCCCCAAGCTTGACCTTTTTTATATTCTTCATCTCATTGCATCATTCTCTCTCTACACCTGAAATTTTTCCTTCATACAAAACTTCACACAATCTTCATTAGCAACAGTAGTGTATTCAAAAGATATTAGACCTCTGGCAAAGCTTTGGAACAACAAGGCTTTTCACTAAAAATACAAGCTACTGTAGTAACTCCTTCAATAAGCTCAATTCACCTAAAGATAACTCAAAAAGGAATCAATAAGAAGCAAATGCAAAGAATGGCAGAAATCTGTCAAAACAGACCATCAGGTAGAAACTGATTTTTTCAAACATCTTCTAGTACTCAAATAAAAAAGTCTTGAACTAACAAAAATTAGCTAACATACCGGGGGATTTATTTGTAAATTTTGAGATCAATCTGAGTTATAGAGACTCCTCACGAATTTTTTTGTGGAGGACAGAAATCTGTTTTAGGACAGCAACTCCCCAAATCTTACTTCCCTCTCATTAGAGGTCATTCTTGGCACAAAAAGCAAACAAAAAGAATAAGGAGAGGTCATTACTTAAGTAATAACTTCCAAGACTCAAGTAAACTCTTGGGTTATCTCCCAACAAGTAATTTTCTTTAATGTCTTTAAGTTAGGCACAAGAAGCAAGAAGAATCAAGTATTTTCAAATGAAGAAGCATTACCCCTCTTGTTCTTTCCTTTCTTACCTTTCTTATTCTCTTTAGGGAAGATATGATTGCTTACCGGAGAAGCAAAATGCATAATGCCTTTCCCACATCTATTACTTCCCCAAGGTGTTTCAGTAGGGATCTTCCAAGTGTAATCTGCCCCTTGCCTACACATTCTATAATAAGATAATCAGTAGACACCATTTTCCCTGAGATCTTTGTAAACACACCTTCAGCTATTCCAATGGGCAATATAGTGGCATTGTTGGTAAGAGAGATTTCCTCTCCTCCTTCAGTAAGCCCCCAAAGACTCAAGGAATCATAAATATCTTTTAGCATGAGGCAAAATTCAGACATGATATCACAAATGAGCATAAAAAGTGTAGTGTTTATTGAGACTTTGATTATGGGAAACCACTTTGAAGGCTCGTAATTTATGGGAACATAATCATGGTAATCCCTAAGCGCAGTGATAGCAACTATTCATAGCAGCAATACTAGTCTCAAGAGTGTTCAACCCGGCAAAATATTTGTGAAAGAGGAATCAGACTTGCTGTGTATTATAAATTGCAATCAAATTTTTTATGGCATCAAAATCTTCATCCTCAGTACATAGCAAAATATCTTTCTCAGCCACAACATCCAAAGCATATCTATAATGAAGAGCAATAACGCGGTAGAATCTATCAATAACCAAGCTAAGACACATCTCAGGCTCAGTTTCCCTTTGTAAAGCGGAAATTCTAGACGAAGCTTCTTTAAAACTCTCTCACGCTTTTGCTTAAAAGTGGAGATCTCGTACATAGGTGAAATAAAGATTGGTCCAAAACCAGACATGGTAGCAACTAGAGCAGGAACTAATTTTTTTGTGTTTTTGAATAAAGAAAGCAAACCAAACTATACTAATTTTTGGTTTTTTTTGAAAAGAGGCAAGCAAAACCAAGCAAAAGAAACAAAGCAAACTAAAAACAAAGTAAAGAGAAAGGAAGTGAAGGACTCCTCAGAAGACGCCCTTAGCCTCCACGCAATGGCGCCGTAAAACTTGTTGATGGTGCCGACGTGGAGTGCTTCGTTGGAAACCCCAAGAGCAAGGTGTGATGAGCAATACAAGTACTCCCTCAAGAGAGACCGAGGTTATCGAACCGTATGAGGAAGGAACGAAACAGGTGTTGCAAGCAACGCGAGACCTGCACAACATTAAACTCAAGACTTTGCCCCAACGAATCAGAGAGGTTGTCAAGCTCACCGTTTGTTGTAATAAAGGATTAAACATACCGTGTGGAAGGTAATGGTTTGCAACAAGTAAACAAGTAACAGTGGAAGATGTATCAATGGTAAAGATTGGACCGGGGTCCATAGTTCACTAGAGGTGCTCTCCTTAGATAAACAACATGGCATGAAGGGTAAACAAATTACAAAGAGGGCAATTAAGTGAACTAAGCAAGGCATAACAATGCAATTACTAGTCAGAAAGATCCTATGATATTCGATTGGGCAATACAACAAGGTACATAGACCGCCATCCAATTGCATCTATGACTAAAAGTCCACCTTCGTGTTATCATCCAACCCCTCCAAGATTAAGTTGCAAGCAATGCACAACCGCTTAAGCAAAGTGTGTAAGGTAAATTCACATGTTCCATGAACAAGAGACCATTGTTTTATCCCTAGAGCAACAACACATCTACAACCAAGAGATTATTGTCACTTCCTTGGAAACTAGAGGCATGAACCCACTATCGAGCATACAACACTTCTCTTGGAGTCACTAGCAACTACTTCACAAGATAGCTACTAACAACGGAGAGCATGCAAGATCACAAACAACATATACATGATAGAATCATAAAGACAAAACCATTAATCAAACCAACATAATAATCTCAATATCCATCGGATCCCTGCAAACACAACATGCATGATTACAAATAGATTAGATCTTGATCATGAAAGGAGCTCACAAGATCTATACATGAAAGCACAAGGACGATATACAACCATCTAGCTACTACATGGACCCATAGTCCAAGGTGGAACTACTCACGCATCATATCAGAGAGAAGGCCTCCGGGATGATCTCCCCCACAGGTGCCAGGAAGAACTTCAGATCCCCTCGATCTAGGGACGATGGTGGCGGCGGATACAGATGGTTTCATGGAGATTTGATCGGGTACTTAGGGTTTTTGCATTGGGGGCTTCTTATAGGCGAAGGGGGAGGCCGAGGAGGCGACCAGGAGGGTCAAACCCTACCAAGCTGGGCCCACCTGTAGGCGCACTGGGTGGCCGCCTGCACGCCTCGCCTCCCTCTAGACTTCTTGTTCCCCACGGAAAGTAATTGACTTTGGCTTTTGTCCCGTCCAATTCCGAGAATATTTCTTTACTAACTTTTCAAAAACCAAAAGCAACAGAAAACAGGCAACTGGCACTGTGGCAACTTGTTAATAGGTTAGTACCAGAAAACATGTAAAAAGCACCTCAAAGTGTAGACAAAGCAAAGTAGATACTAACAAGCATGGAACATCAAAAATTATAGATACATTTCCAACGTATCAAGGACCAACATAACTAGCATATATATCACCATAGTAATCACAAAACAATTCATAATTAGGATTGTTGGACCTTGCAAAACCAAAATAATCAGTTTTGTCCTTCGTGATGTTCTTTTCAGTGGTGCTTGTCTTTCTTGTACATTCTTGGTCTTCTTTTTCTTGTCATTTCTCTTCTTCGACTTGGAGACATAACCAAGTCCCTATTTTCCAAAGTTTGACCTTTGCTTGCCAAGGATCTCATCAAGGACTTCCTTACCTTTGGGAGTAGATGTTTTGGCAGGCTCATCTTCCACCCTAGCACTTTCTTCATGATCACATGTTGATTTGGATGTGCTAGGGATATCATATTTGGTCAATCGAATTTGGAGCTGACCATGAGACTCACTGAGAATGGAGTATTCACTTTCCAAAGCCTTGTGAGCAATGTCAAGTTTCTCCAATTCCTCGAAGAGTCTAGCATGAGCAGCCCCAAAGTCAACCTTTTCTTTCTTTAGTTTCTTTTCTTTAGCTACTGCATTGTCACATTACCTTACAAGCTTGGTCACAACTTCTTCATGTGACTCCTCGATTGACTCAAGTCTTCTTCTAGAGAGGCTCAGTTTCTTCTTCTTCTAGAGCATTTTTAGGGATGCAATCTCCATTGCATCCTCCCTTTCAATTCTTCCCTTTTCTTCAAGGAGCACTTCGTTTTGAGCAAGATGGTCCATGAGATCCTCAAAATGCTTTTTATGCTCACCTTGCAAGTTAGTGATAAAATAGTCAAAAAAGCAATAATTTCTTCCTTAACCTTAGACTAGTAGGATCATCCATGTCAATCATAGTCTTAGGAAAAGAAGTAATAGAAGATGATACCTCGTAACTCTTTCCATGAGGCAAGTGACGCTCTTGTTGTTGGTGTTTTCATTAGGTGAATCAAGAGAGATGTTTAGTAGACGCAGGCTATGGCACCACCTCTCATGAGCTACCATCCTCTTCTTCATCTCAAGGCCTGCATGAATACTCCTCTTGAGCCACTAAGACAATCTTTGGTTGCCTTTTGAATGGAGCATTCTTCTTCACAAATTGCTTCTTCCGTGGAGCCTTTGACTTCTCTTTGAGGAGGATCCTTCCTCCATTATATTCTCTACTTTGATAAGGAAACTCAACTACAAAGTGCAGCCGGTCTCCACAATTGAAGCATGTTCTCAGTTTAGGACCATTTTCCTTCTTCCATTTGACCCACTCCTACGTTCAAGTTCAGATTTTGCTTTGATGGGGTTTGTTGGGGATATGCTATATGGGTATCCTCATAGCATGTCTCTTATCCGGCTAACCCGGGTGGCTCACAACAGAGCACGAAGCATTAACCTACTATGGCCTCATGGGCGCCCAAGCTTAGATGGATCCATAAGGGAGGCCCATGCTTGATAAAGGAAGGCTACGATGGAGTCACCAACGCATTCGAGCCTTGGAGTACAAGATACACAAGACTAGTAATGACAAGTATGACTCAGAACCCGTCCGGCTAGGACTTTTCCTCAGAACCCTAGGACCCGACGATTATATAAGTCGGTGTTGGAGATATGCCCTAGAGGCAATAATAAATGTAGTTATTATTATATCTTTGTGTTTATGTTAAATGTTTACATTCATGCTATAACAGATTAACCAGAAACATTAATACTTGTGTGATTTGTAAACCAAATTAGAGTCCCTAGTAAAGTTTCTTCATAATACTAGCTTGTTGGTTAATAGATGATTGTGGTTTCCCTATCATGAACATTAAGATGTTATTAACAACAAGATCATATCATTAGTAGAATGGTATGATGGACATACTCCTATAGATAAGCGTAGCATGAAGATCAAGTCATTTTAATAGTTCATTTGCTATGTGCTTTCTGATACATAGTAACCTAATTCCTTCGACCATGAGATCATGCTTATCACCATCACCGTAAGGATGCTTTGATGACATCAAACACCACACCATAACAGGGTGGCTATAAAGGTGACATTGAGTGTTCGGAAAGTATGGGTTGAGACACATGAATCAAGAGGATTTGTCCATCCATATGATGGATAGATATACCTGGCCCTCTGTGGAATGTCATCCAATTAGCTTGCAAGCATGTGACTGTCTCACAAGGGATCACATACCACGGGAACGAGAAAATAGTACTTATCGGTAACGAGGTTGAACTAGGTATGCAGAGATACCGACGATCAAAACCTCGGATAAGTAAACTATGGTGAGACAAAGGGAAATTGGTATCGTATGTAAGTGGTTCATTCGATCGCAAAGTAATCGTAGAAATATGTGGGAGCCATATGAATTTCCAGATTCCTCTATTGGTTATTGTTCAGAGAAGTGTCTCGATCATGTCGGCATAATTCACGAACCGAAGGGAGACACACTTAAGGATTCGATGTTGTTGAGTAGTTATGGAATGATGAGTAAGACACTGAATGTTGTTCAGAGTCTCAGATGGGATCCAGGTTATCACGAGGAGATCCGGAATGGTCTGGAGAATAAGATTCATACAAGGAAAGTCCTGTTTCGGAGTTGGGGAATGATTTCGGTGTTTTCATCAGGAATGTTCTAGAAGGGTCCTAAGGTCCAGACCGGAGGGGAAGGGTACATGAATGTGTCATAACAATATGGAATGATTGCATCATGTACTAGGTATCATGGCTAAGCAGAATAAAGGGATAAATCAAATCCTAGTTTGAAAAGTCAAACGCCAATTTGAAAAATCAAACAGTAGTTTTGCTTATGGAGGAGAGTAGGAAACCTACTTGGAGGAGTTCCTCCTCCACCCGTCCAAGGAGGTCACTTGGGGAGGACTCCTCCCTTGGCCGCACCTCCCACCTATAAAGAAGGGCAGGGTGCCTCTAGCCACACCTCTCCACCAAAACCTAACCCAACCCTAGTCACGGCCTCAGAACGCCCCTAGGGTTTGCTTCTAGCCACCAAGTTGGGGCCCTCCCAAGCCCCAGCCGCCGCCTAGCCTCCTTTATTGGTGCCTCTAAACCCTAGATCGCCAAGGCCTCTCATAGTCCACCATACTGCCTCCCGCTTACAAGCCTCACAGATCTCCCTCTACTGTACCATGCCGTCGTCTGGAATTGCAAGGAGAGTGCTACAACCTCCGCCGCTGGAACAAGGGAGAGGAAGGTCTTCATCGAAAATACATGTGACCGATCGCGAAGCGCTTGCCGAACGCAGCGCCTAAGGATCATCTACACGATCTTGAGATCGGCAAGAGTGAGCCACTACATCACCCACGAATCCGCTTCTTGTTAACCGCTGGAATATTCGAGGGTGAGTTCCTCTATCGACTGCTGTTACAATCTAGTAGATAGATCTTGGCTTGTTTGTTTGCATGCGTAGAAATTTTTGTTTTCCATGCTACTAACCCCTACAAAGGTATCATAGCCGTGTCTATATGTATATCTATTACGAAAGTGTAACACAATGGTCATTGTGGGCGGTGGTGCTTTTATTATCAATTGATTCTTGTGTACTTTGCATCTTGTGGTATGATAGGATGAAGCGCCCGATAACCTTACATGACATCGCTCATGAGACTTGTTCCACGCTTCAACATGCAACTTGTATTGTATAAGTGGCTTTATGGGTGTCTCGCTCCCATTATAGTAAAGATCCAATTTACAACGGCACTTGATAGTTCAAGCATCAACGCTAGGTTCTTGTTCGTAAGTTAGAGCAACACTTATTGAAAGCCCCAACCACGTAAAATATGCAAAGAAAATTAGAGGCCTAACTTTGTTTTGCAGGTGTGCCGTGATGTGATATGGCCATGATTGTGATTATATTTGATGTATGCAATGTTCCTTATTGTAAGTTGGCAACCGCAGGAGCCATATGGTTGTCTTTAAATTCAAGACTCAAGGTTCATTCAAAGTAGTTGTAATAGTTGAAGTCGATAGACGACAACCATGAAACGCACACCATCGACCTTGATGCCATACCGGTGATGATGGAGATCATGTTCAGGCTAGAAGATGGAGATCGAAGCACTAGAAGAAAGGCCATATCATATCACATATTATGAATTGCATGTGATGTTAATCCTTTATGCATCTTGTATTGCTTAGTTAACGATGGTAGCATTATAAGATGATCCTCAAGCACACAAATTTCAAGTTTTAAAGTGTTCATCCTTAGTTATCACCGCTATAAAGCTTGTTGTTTCAAGCACCACGTGATGATCGGGTGTGTTAGATTCTCGCAAGTGTATACGACGTGAGTGTTTATTTGCTCATGCAAACTAAGGTTTGATCTTGACGAGCCTAGCATGTATGCATATGGTCTCTAACACGGATCACCAAAAGGTAAAGCATGAGTCATATAGTATATATGATGAACATGTTGATTGTTCACCATTGAAGCTACATCAACTCTCGTGATGATCGGTTTTGATGTGGTGGATTTGGTTCGTGTGATCACTAAAACAATGTGAGAGATATTGTTTTGAGTGGGAGTTCACCTAGATTAATTTAACTATTAATTAGAACTCAATTTGTCATAAACTTAGTCTTAACTATTGCAAATATGTTGTAGATCAATGGCGGCCCCTACCATCAATTTTAATGCGTTCCTAGAGAAAGAAAAGTTGAAAAACAATGGAAGCAACTTTGCGAATTGGTTCTGCAATTTGAGGATTGTCCTCAATGCTGGTAATTTGACCTATGTGCTGGATGCACCATTGGTGACCGCTGCAGCTGATGCTACCGATGAGGTAAAGAATGTTTTCCTCGCCGAAGAATCAAGATCTACGCCAGTGTGCTATCTTGTATGGTTTGGAATCGGAGCTTCAGAAAAGGTTTGAGAACCATGACCCACATGATATTGTCCGTTAACTCAAAATGATATTTGAGGCTCACGCGGCAGTTGAGAGTTATGAGGCTTCTGAAATCTCTTTAACTGCAAGATGGAAGAGGGCAGCTCCGTTAGTGAGCATGTGCTTAAGATGTCTGGACACGCAAACAAACTCCAAAGTTTGGGTATAGTGATTCCTAATTCTTTGGGGATACATCGTGTCCTCCAATCACTACCACCAAGTTACAAGAACTTTGTGATGAACTACAATATGCAAAACATGGACAAGACGCTTAACTCTTCTCCATGTTGAAATCTGCAGAAGTGGAGATCAAGAAAGAGCACCAAGTGTTGTTGGTCAATAAGACCACCAAATTCAAGAAAGGCAAGTCTAAGCAAAAGGGAAACTTCAAGAAGGGAGGTAAGAAAGTTGCCGCACCAGCGAAGAAGACCAGGGCTGGACCTAAGCCTGATACTGAGTGCTTTTACTGCAAGAAAGAGGGTCACTGGAAGCGGAATTTCCCAAAGTACTTGGCAGATTTGAAGAACGGCAACATCAAGGAGAAAGGTATATCCGATATACATGTTATTGATGTGTATCTCACTAGTACTCGTAGTAGTGCTCGGTATTTGATACCGTTCTGTTGCTCATATTTGTAACTCAAACAGTGCAGAATAAACGGAAGCTAGCGAAGAACGAGGTGATTCGTGCTGCTGAAAATGGATCAAAGGTTGATGTGATCGCGTCGGCACGCCACCTCTTCATCTACCATCGAGATTAGTTTTATACTTAAATAATTGTTATTTGGTGCCCGCGCTGAGCATGAACATTATATCGATCTTGTTTATTAAGTAGACGGTTACTTGTTTAAGTCCGAGAGTAATGGTTGTTCGATTATATGAGTAATATGTTTTATGCACATGCACCTTGATAGATGGTCTATTCTTATTGAATCTCGATTATAGTAATACACATAAATAACATTGAGGCTAAACGATGAAATTGAGCGATAACTCACCCATATGTGGCAATCGCTGCCTGGTCATATCGAGGAAGCGATGAAGAAACTCCATTCGATGGACTTCTTGAATCACTTGATTTCGAATCACTTGAAAGATGCGAAGCATGTATGCTGAGTAAAATGACTAAGACTCCATTTTCTGGTATTATGGAGCGAGCTACAGACTTATTGGAAATCATACATACCGATGTGTGTGGACCAATGAGTGTAGTATCATGCTGTTTATCGTTATGTTCTTACCTTCACGGATGACTTGAGTAGATATGGGTATATCTATTTCATGAAACATAAGTCCAAACTTTCGAGAAGTTTAAGGAATTTCAAAGTGAGGTAGAGAATCAACATAACAAGAAGATTAAATTTCTATGTTCGATCGTGGAGGTGAATATCTAAGTTATGAGTTTGACGGCATTTGAAGAAATGCGAATACTTTCACAATTGACACCCGGAACACCACAGCGTAATGGTGTGTCCGAACGCCATAATCGAACCTCTTAGATATGGTTAGTTCTATGATGTCACTTACAGATTTACCGCTATCGCTTTTGGGGTTATGCATTAGAAAGAACCGCATTCACTTTAAATAGGGCACCATCTAAATGCTGAAACGACATCGTATGAATTATGGTTTGGGAAGAAACCTAAATTGTCGTTCCTTAAAGTTTGGGGTTGCGAATCCTATGTAAAGAAGTTACAACCGACAAGCTTGAACCCAAAGCGGAAAAATGCGCCTTCATAGGATACCAAGGAAACTATCGGTATACCTTCTATCATAGATCCGAGGGCAAAATCTTCGCTGTAAGAATGGATCCTTTCTAGAGAAAGAATTTCTCTAAAGAAGTGACAGAAGGAAAGTAGAACTCGACGAGGTTGTTGAACCTTCTCTCGAATCTCTATGAGTAGCGCAAAGACCTAAGAAGTTCCTGTGGCGCCTACACCAATAAGATAGGAAGCTAATGATGATGATCATGAAACTTCTGAAGTTGCTACAGAGCCTCGCAGTCAACAAGAAATCGCACTACCCCGATTGGTATGATCCGTTATGAATGTCATGTTGGTGGATACCACCGATGACCCCGCGATATGAGGAAGCGATGATGAGCCCAGATTCCAATAAATGGCAAGAAGCCATGAAACCAGATTGATCCATGTACGAAACCAAGTATGGACTTTGGTGGACTTACCGGATGGTCAAAGGTCGTCAGAACAAATGGATTTTCAAGAAGAAAACAGATGTCGATGGTAATGTTACCGCCTATAAAGCTCGATTTGTCGCAAAAGGGCTTCAAAAATTCAAGGAGTTGACTATGATGAGACTTTCTCACCAGTAGCGAAGCTAAAGTCCGGAGGATTATGTTAGCAATCACGCATATTACGCATTATGAAATATGGCGATGGATGTCAAAACATGCTCCTCAATGGAGACATTGATGAAGAGTTGTATATGATGCAACCCAAAGGTTTTGTCGATCCTAAAGATGCTAACAAGGTATGCAAACTTCAACGGTCCATATATGGATTGAAGCAAGCATCCCGAAGTTGGAATCAACATTTTGATAAGGTAATCAAAAGCTTTGGTTTTATACAAACTTATGGAGAAGCTTGTATTTACAAGAAAGTGAGTGGGAGCTCTGTATCATTCTTAATACTATATATAGATGACATATTGTTGATTGGGAATGATGTAGACCTTCTTAATAGTGTCAAAGAATATTTGAATAATAGTTTTTCAATGAAAGATCTTGGCGAAGCAGCTTACATATTAGGCATAAAGATTTATAGAGATAGATCGAGACGCCTAATATCATTGTCACAAAGTACATATTTGGACAAAGTTCTAAAGAGGTTTGGAATGGAAGATAGCAAGAAAGGGTTCTTGCCCACGGGAACGAGAAAAGAGTACTTATCGATAATGAGGTTGAACTAGGTATGCAGAGATACCGACGATCAAAACCTCGGATAAGTAAACTATCGTGAGACAAAGGGAAATTGGTATCGTATGTAAGTGGTTCATTCGATCACAAAGTAATCGTAGAAATATGTGGGAGCCATATGAATTTCCAGATTCCTCAATTGGTTATTGTTCGGAGAAGTGTCTCGATCATGTCTGCATAATTCACGAACCGTAGGGAGACACACTTAAGGATTCGATGTTGTTGAGTAGTTATGGAATGATGAGTAAGTGACTGAATGTTGTTCGGAGTCTCGGATGGGATCCGGGATATCACGAGGAGATCCGGAATGGTCTAGAGAATAAGATTCATATAAGGAAAGTCCTGTTTCGGAGTTGGGGAATGATTCCGGTGTTTTCATCGGGAATGTTCTAGAAGGGTCCGGAAGGTCCGACACTCCGGAGGGGAAGGGTACATGAATGTGTCATAACAATATGGAATGATTGCATCATGTACTAGGTAACA
Organism: Avena insularis; assembly: GCA_023614405.1. Lineage (NCBI taxonomy): Eukaryota > Viridiplantae > Streptophyta > Magnoliopsida > Poales > Poaceae > Avena > Avena insularis. The sequence continues at coordinate 35,921 of JAJUPC010000804.1, forward strand.
TGGCTGAGCAAAATAAAGGGATAAATCAAATCCTAGTTTGAAAAGTCAAAACGCCAATTTGAAAAGTCAAACGACAGTTTTGCTTGGTGGAGGGAGAGTAGGAAACCTACTTGGGGAGGAGTTCCTCTCCCTCCACCCGGCCAAGGAGGTTGACTTGGGGAGGACTCCTCCCTTGGCTGCCTCCCACCTATAAAAGAAGGGGCAGGGGTGCCCCCTCTAGCACACACCTCTCTCCACTAAAACCCTAGCCCTAGCCGCCGGCCACCACAAGTCGCCGCCCTAGGGTTTTCCCTAGCCGCCGAGTTGGGGCTCTCCCCAAGCCCTAGCCGCCAGCCTAGCCTCCTTCCTTGGTGCCTCTAAACCCTAGATCGCCAAGGCCTCTCTCATAGTCCACCATACTCGCTCTGGCTTAAGGCGAAGCCCTGCGAGATCTCCTCTACTCGCACCACTGCCGTCAGCCGGAATCACGAGGAGAGTGCTACAACCTCCGCGTCACTGAACAAGGGAGAGGAAGGTCTTCATCGAGTACCGAACATGTGACCGATCATGGAAGCACCGCCGAACGCAGCGCCGAAGGATCGCTCACACGATCTTGAGATCGGCAAGAGTACGACTACATCACCCACGAGAATCTGCTCTCGTTAACCGCTTTGGAATCTTCGAGGGTGAGTTCCTCTATCGACTCGTTGCTACAATCTAGTAGATAGATCTTGGCTTGTTTGTTTGCATGCGGTAGAAATTTTTTGTTTTCCATGCTACGAACTCCTACACATTCCCCCTCTACCCCCTCTCTCTCACCCGCCAACCTACCCGTAGCTAATCGACGCTGGTCCCTTCACCACGCCATCATCGCTTACCTAATCCTCAAGCAGACGCTGGCCCGCTGTTACCTCCCTGAGGATGTCACGAATCAACTCGGCTTAATTTCGCTGATCCGCCGTGAATGACGCCTTCTCCGCTACAAAACCCCTCCCCACCCCGCACTTCTCACTCCACTCGCCGCCTCCGCCACCAGTTGCTCAGATTTGAGCTCGTTCCACCGCTGCCCGACGAACTCCGGTGAAGTAGTCCGGTGAGCATCATCCGCCCCATGTCTGCTAACCCATACTATCATGTTTCCCTTGTCCCTACGCTTCTTATGACACCTTTGGTTTGACTTGTGCTGCCCTAGGTTGTCGACTTCAAGAGCACCGCAACTCGCCGTCTCCACCTCCGACGAGGAATTTCGGTGAGGTCCGACCGCCCAGTGCTTTCTACCATCGCCTTGCCGCCACCGATGGCATCCTTAGCCGGAGCTTCAGCCATTTGTTTAGTGGTGCTCTCCTATGTCGCCTGCTCGCCAACAACAGCGAGTTCGATAGAGGCGCTAGAATCCACTTCCATGACGGAAGGGCCCGTGCCTCCTTAGCTTGTGAGCTGGCCGTATGCACGAGGGCTTGACACAGGGTAGCAGTGTGGGCGATGATGGGGAGGCATTGCGATGCAGCATGTCTTTGATATTTCGAGAATCCCCCAAAGTTTTGGAGGTCTTCTTGAGGCTGGTCGTGGCTTTCTTCCTGAAACGTGCAAAATGCATAAGTACAGGAAGAAGATAGACAAATAGACAATGTCGGAGAATGGGAATCTTACACTAGGGGGGGTGCTTTGGCAAAGATCCCGGTGGCTCTTCTCTTTTCTGCATCCAGGGCGGCGATAGTCTTTTTGGAGGCTCCACCCTCCGTCTTCTTCTTCTTGCCTCCGTTGGCAGCGTCAGAGGTGGATCTCTTCCACTTTCGCTACCAACGGACATCGTCATTTAAACGACTGACTTCCTTCATCTTTGGATCATAGATTTGGGCAGCCAAGTTCCTCATCTAGAAAGCTAATCATAAGTAAGAAATCACCGTGTTAGATAAGAGGTAGTGGCAAGACGGAAAAACTGGAGCATATGTCGTATATGGAAAATAAATACCTACCTTTGGGCACTTGCCGTCTACGAACATGTCGTAGGTGATGGTGAAGCCACGCTTCTTGTCCTTCACCTTGACGATGTCCTTAAGGCGGAGCTTAACGGAGTCGCTTGAGAAGTTATACACAGAGATGCGGAGGCTATCCCTTTTGTCGCTGGTATACTCGTGCATGTACTTCGCGAGGTGCTGCAGAGGTTGGATTCGCCTGATGAACCAGCACATGGCTAGATCCAAGCCGTTCAAACCTGTCTCTACAAACCATCTCGATCCGCTTTATAACGCGAGAAGGCCGAGGTCGGAGGAAGGAGGCTTGGGATCTCCACGGAAACTTCAGCGCGGCTCCATCCATGAAGTCCGGTACACATTTCTCGCCCGCCAGAGGAATGTCGGGCCGTAAAGCATGTCCATTGCCAATTCTTGCAGGACTTTGGCCAACGATGTCGGGAACCGGCCAACAGTCAATCTTGAAGCTTATGTTGTCAGCTCCTAAGCTCCTCCTTACTATGTCCCGGCTTCACGCTTGATGGTGAAGAAGTACACAAAAAGGTCTAACCTAGGCCTTATCCCTAAGTATCCTCGCAGCGCCGTTGCTAAGTACTAAGATACTATTGGGGAAAGGTTATGGGCTGGACCCTATAGTGGTTTAAGACAGAGGAAGAAGTGGGAGATGGGCAGGAAACGCGCACCAGCCGAGCTTTGAGGTACACCTTTTCTCCGCTTGGGGAGAAGGTGTCACCGGCCGACGCCGCCAAAGCGAGCCCTCCATCATGGAGGTAGCTCGCCACCATCTCTTGGATGTCACGGTCGGTGATGTCCGAGCCGCGCCAGTCGCCCTTGTGCGAGTCTGGCTCCTCCTCCAGCGGCTCTAGCGCCGCCAAATTTGGGTCGCCGCTGGTGGATTCGATCACCGCCGATGCGGGGATGACCAAACCCTCTGGGGGAACGACGACGGAGCTTGACGGCTTCGCCGCGGCTTCGCTTGATGCCGACATTGATGGGGAGGTGCTGCTGCTAGCCATGGAGTAAAGGTTGGGTGCGACTGGTGCAGATGGGAGCAAGGTTTTTTTGAGGTTTCTCACGGAGAGCTCGAGGAGACGCGTGGCTGGAGGAAGAAGATGACGTGAGAAGAATGAGGTAAAAAGTGGAAATTTCCCCACGGTTACTATTTATCATCCTCGGCGTCAAGATTCGTGCAGCTTGATCGGACGGTTGTCAGAGACGACGTGGTTCGCGAACGACACGGAAATTTCGCCACGCCTCCAACCGTCAGCCGCCAACGGTTCAGATTACCGCTGGAAAATCGGATATGATTGCACCTCGCATGTGTGAGTTACGAGGCATCACGACGCCTATGTCATCCTAGATGACATGGGTAGATGAGCCGTCACATCGAAGATTCTGACATGGACGGATTCAATCCGACTACGGAAGAGTACGATGGAAGATTCAGCATTTCTCCGGCTTATAAGTTGAAGACGGAGAAAGCCTTGCAGGGTTCTTTGGGAGGACTACAAGATGTTGCTTGACGATTTGCCGATATCCATCTAGACGGAGCATTCCACGTGAAGAGGCAAGACGGCGCAAGATCTCAGAGTTCTCCTGGGCTACTGCTGAGATATGCTATATGGGTATCCTCATAGCATGTCTCTTATCCAGCTAACCTGTGGCCCACAGCTGGTAGCACGCCTATGGTCTCGTCAAGGCGGCTTAGATGGATCCGTAGGGAGGTCCATGCTTGATAAAGGAAGGCTACGTGGAGTCACCAACGCACTGAGCCTTGGAGTACAAGATACACAAGACTAGTAATGACAAGTAGGACTCTATAACCTGTCCGGCTAGGACTTTTCCTCAGAACCCTAGGACCCATGACTATATAAGTCGGGCCTATGGGAGACTTTAGGCACAACTTCATACAACCTCGCATAGCTAACTCATCTCAGAATTCCAGCAGATTGCACTTATAGTGATTTATAGCAGAGTAGGATTCCGCCACCGCTAGGGATCTCAACTCGTAAGATGTGTTACCTCGCACTGGCCAACTGTCCGCTTTACCCCACATCTCTAAACACGATCGTGAGGACTCCTCCATGGCTTACTCTGGCAATACCATGACAGGTCCTTCCAAAATTTTCCGCATAGAAGGCCATGTACTCACCATGGGCCCTCTTGACATCCTCGGGACAATCCATAGCTTCAAACTCCTCATCTTCTTGTTCAACAACACTTGTCTTGAAAGCCACATTTACCCCCTTCTACATTCCAATGGCTCGAGCACGAGCGTCTTCGGCATTCTTGGCGGCCACCTTGAAAGCTATCATTTCTTGCATGACCTCATTGGAAGTCATTTGGTGGTAATTGTGTCTACCTCGAAGACTCTTCAAATCTATAGGCTAAAAGGGCATAAGAGCGCTAACATACTTTCTTTTAATCCACTCGTCATCAACATGGGAAGCACCATGATTTCTGAATGTGGTGGATATTGACTTGAGTCTTCTATACATGTCCTCGTGATCCTCGCCATCCATCATATAAAAGCCTTCGTCTTGGTTACTTAGTGCATCATACCTATTCCTCTTCATGCTTTCATTTCCGATGAAAAGTTCGGTGAGGGTATCCCAAGCCTCCTTTGTGGTGCTGAGATGTTCTATGTGGGGCATGTCCTTGGGACCCACACCAAGATGAATCATGTGTAGAGCTGTTGCATTGAGTTGGTTATCCACAACTTCTCTTCTTGTCAAGTTGTTTGGGTCTCCAACATGAAGACTGTCGGGGGGATAACCCCCAGGTGGGGAAAGCCAGGCATAAGTAGGACGACTAGAGAAGACGCAGGCCGCCTGGCCTCCAGGAAGGACAACTCTAGCTAATCACGAACACACCGCCAGGCTTATAACCTTCCCGGCTGGCCCGCCTAGCCGTGGTGGGAACAACCGTGGTGGCAAGCTTCCACCCGCCACCTCAGATTGATGGAGAGCACGAAGGGACGCCCGCAAGGGTACGCTTAGTTCCTCTTCATCGATAGTTGGCATGCCGTCATGACCAGCGCCACCGACGTAAGATAAAGCAAGGTGGTCGGATCAAGGCAAGCAACCGGTGACCGTTAAAGCAAGGATGACGCCCCAGAGGAATCCCGGGTGACGGCTAAAGAGAAGGATGACGCTAAAAGAAGGGCGGACTGGAAATTGTCCCACCGGCTGGACCCTGCAGCTGGCCCTGCCCTATAAACCCATATCCAAACAGTAAACCCTAGGACCCGATTCAGAATCTGCCCCATCAAAGATATAAGGGAGGTCAGAGCTAGGGTTCTAGGGGGGCGAAGAATAGAAAGATAGAAGTGCTAGCATCAAGTTCCTATCTTCCTCTAGCCCTTGATAGTTGCTAAGGAAACAGCTCAAGGAGCATCTGTACTGAGCATCAGCTCCCACATATAGTTCATCTTGCAGGAGTAGGGGTGTTACCTCGCCAAGAGGGCCCCGAACCTGGCACGCCCTGTTTGCAGCTCACCATGCCCAACCCGCTGCGTGAGCCACCAAATGCATCCGTGTCCTTCTTTGCCATCCTCGATGGCACCGCCGTGTTCCACACCATGACATGGCACCCACCGTGGGCACAACACGGTTAGGATCATCTTCCGCGACGGGACTTCCGCTCAGCCGCTAACGCTGCAGTGTCCGGCCTCATTCTCACGGTGCCTTCGACCGCCATCGACAATGCAACGCTTTCACGGTAACACCTTCCTCGCCGACGGCTCCATCATGCATTTTGAGACGCCCGCTCACGCCGCCATTACTCGCCATCGCTGCCGAGGTTTTCCCCAGCGTGGTCACCCCCGTCCTTGACGTGCCCCTCACCCGCGGCCCAGCCGTAGGGAGTGGTTGCATCGAAGTTATGGTGGTAAACGCTCGCGAAAACCACTGACCACCTCAAGAACGTCGTGCAGGAGGAGAAAACTCCACGCCCAAGCAAGAGCAAGATTCGCTCACCGCCTCCATCCAGCACCTGCGTGCTCCGGTCGTCGTCGAGACGGATCCGGCGACTGTAGTGGCAGCGCTTGAAGCTACGTGCTAGAAAATCCCGGAGGAAGCCACCAAGGTCGCGGCTAACCAGCGTCGGTTGAATGCCACCGTGCATGAATACAATGCGGCTCATGGCTTCGCCAGGAAGATCCAGCATCGGGGGCGCGACCTGGCGTCGGAACTGGACCGCGCCGCGGATTCGCATGCAGGTGTGGCGCAGCCCGTCTACAACACTCCCGCCAAGAACATGAGGGTAGACGAGGCGGCGGCTGCGGAGCTAAAACACCTTGAGGGCGAGGAGCTTCGTCGCCAGCAGGAGCGCGTGTAGCTCCTCGTAGCCACCACAAACAAGCAGCAAGCCGAGGGCGTCCCTAGCCAGGTGGGCAACTCCCGCGACATCGTCGTCCGCAAAGGCGCGGACCAGACGGTGCATGAAGGAAGCAAGCATCAATAGGCCTCTTCTCCAGAGGGTTGGCAAACAGCCACCCGCGTGGCGAATCCGGTAATCGTGGTCGCCACAACCGAGACGCCGCCGCCTCCAGCGTAAGCCGCGCTCCGCCACAACCAAGCTTCCCAGGGGAAAAAGATGCGAGCACCGGAGGAGAGAGTAGACGCGAACAAGGACCCGCACACACGCTCAAGGGCCGGCTCGGCCCCTCGAGAACCGCTAACGCGCTGGAGCGATCGACCTCGGTGCGCCACGCACTGGAGGAGGAAAGTCCGACCGCCCAAAGTGTTTCGCTCACGATCCGAACGAGCCGCTCAAGGCGATTTTGCTCCCACGGACACGCCAAAGTATAATGGAACCGCTGCTCGAGGATTGGTTGGTCTATTACACCACCATGGTGGAATCGCCAATGGAAACCTCCGCTCGCCGCCCTCTATGTCCCCCTCATGCTCGCCGACTCGGCAAGGACATGGCTCAATAGCCTCCGACAACAAAGATCAACGCATGGCTGGACTTCAAGAAGCGCTCATCCGCAACTTTACCGTAACATACAAGCGACGGTCGGTTTCGCGAAGCTTGCCCTCGTGACATAGGGCAAGGACGAGTCGATTGTGCCTACCTCACCCGGTGGACCAGCATGCACAATTGGCGGGTGCGTGAGCACCAAGCGATAGACTTTCACCAACAATGCCGATACGGCACCATGCTAAAGCATAAGCTCAGCCGGTCAGACCTGCAAACCATGGCCTAGGTCATGGCCATCGCGGACAAGTACGCCACCACTGACGCAGCAATGAAGAAGCCCATCGTGGTGGACGACCAAGGCCAAATCGTCATGGACGAGCAGGCGGAGCAACGCCGGTCGGGTGACCTTCATCCCAGGCGGCACAATCACGACAACCTCCAAGGAAAGAGGAAAGACGACCAGCCGGATAGCCGGTATGACACCAAACAAGTAGCCGCGGTGCATTAAGATCCGGCTGAGGAGGCAGCCGAAGGCAGAGGCCAGATGATAGGCCGCCTCGGCCTAAGTACACCATGGAGTCCATGCTCGACGGTCCATGCAAGCTCCACAGTGGCGGCAACAAGCCCGCGAATCACATGACGAGCCAATGCAGCTAGACAAGAAAATGGCCGAAGCCGGTGGACTCCCACCACCACCTCCACCACCAGCCGGAGGTCCACCGGACAATAGGGAACGACGCAACCGCCGCGAGGATGACGAAGACGGTTACCCGCGGCGGGTGGGTAATTACCACATATTCCTGGCAGATCCGGAAACGAAGCACGCCAAGCGAAGACGCGAGGCGGAGGTGAACACAATCCTCTGCTCCTCAAAGACTCTACATCGTCCGACCAAAGCATCACCGGATCAAGGAGGATCAGCCAGCCGTGTTGCCAAGCCCCGGTAGCTACGCGTTGGTCCTCGACCCCATCATCATCATCTCCAAGAAGCACTCGTGTCGCTTCTCCCGGGTACTAATCGATGGAGGAACTAGCATCAACCTCCTCTACCGGAGTAGCCTCGAGAGGCTAGGCATCAGCGAGTCCCAGCTGCAACCCTCGAGCACTTTGTTCCATGGAGCAGTACCAGGGCCATCGCACTCCCCAATCGGCAAGATCCGGCTGGACATCATCTTCGGCAGCGAGAACAACTTCCTTCGCGAGCCAATTTGGTTCGAGGTCGTGAACCTCTCCAGTGCCTACCACGCCATACTAGGGCGCCCGGCTCTGACCAAGTTCATGGGAGTACCGCACTATGCATACCTCAAGATGAAGTTGCCGGGTCCAAAGGGAGTGATCACTGTCGATGGATGCTACAAGCGTTCAATCGAGTGCGCCTCAGACGGCTCCAAGCTGGCCAAAGCAATGATCATCGCTGAAGAGAAGCGCCATAATGCGTAACGGGCGGTTTATGAAGGATATGCCGGCCGAGAGACCAAACCGGCGGAGAATCACAGCCAAGCCCTCGCAGGAACAAGGAAGATCCTGCTAAACGAGGAAGACCCAAGCAAGTTCGTCCTGGTCGGAGATGGCCTGGACAACAAATAGGAAAGCGCGCTCGTCGATATCTTCCGTGAGAATCAGGACATTTTTGCATGGTGCCCCAAAGACATGCCAGGTGTCCCGAGGGAACTCGCCGAGCACTCCCTTCACGTTCGACCAGACGCGAAGCTGGTCAAGCAATCTTTACGCTGCTTCGCAAAAGAAAAAAAGAACCATTGGTGAGGAGATCACACGGCTGCTCGCAGCCGGCTTCATCATGGAAGTTTTCCACCCAGAATGGCTTGCCAACCCAGTGCTGGTGCTGAAGAAGAACAACAGATGGCGCATGTGCGTCGACTATACCAGTCTCAACAAAGCTTGCCCCAAAGATCCTTTCGCCATGATTGATCAAGTCATCGACTCCACTGCCGGGTGTGATTTTTTATCTTTTCTGGACGCTTACTCGGGGATATCATCAGATCAAGCTCAATGTAACCGATCAAATAAAGACATCATTCATAACCCTGTATGCAGCATACTGCTACACCACCATGCCCTTCGGGTTGAAGAACGCATGCGCAACCTATCAGCGCTGCATGCAGAAAATGCTTGCAGACGCAGATCGGAAAAAATGTGCACGCCTACGTCGATGACGTCATCAAGACCAAGGAGCAGCACACACTCCTTGAGGATCTGAAGGAAACGTTCGACAACCTTTGCCATTTCCAGATCAAGCTGAACCCGGAGAAGTGCGTGTTCAGCGTCCCAGCCGGCAAGCTCCTGGGCTTTCTCGTTTTCGAGCAAGGAATCGAGGCGAACCCGAAGAAGATCGGAGCCATCGAATGAATGGAGTTGCCATGTAACCCGCGCGACGGCAGAAATTCACCGGTGCCTCGCCTCAAATTATCTCACACCGGCTAGGAGAAAAGTCCCTTCCTCTGTACCAGCTGATGAAGAAGACAGACAAATTCGTCTGTATAGCTCAGACGGATGAAGCTTTTCGAGACCTCAAGCGCATGCTCACCTCACCGCCCATCCCGGCGGCACCAGCGGCAAAGGAGCCCATGCTGATGTATATCGCCGCCACAAACAGAGTGGTTAGCATGGTATTAGTAGTGGAGCGACCATAGGAGGGGAGGGCTCAGATGGTCCAGCACCCCGTATACTACCTAAGCGAGGTGCTCTCACTCTCCATGCAGAACTACCCCCACTACCAGAAGCTGGTGTACGGCGTATACATGGCCGCCAAGAAACTCAAGCATTACTTCCAAGAGCACTCCATGTGGGTAGTAGCATTGGCCCCGCTCACGGAAATCATTGGCAACAAAGACGCCATCGTCACAGGGCAAATGGGCCATCGAAGCTTGTCACAAGACAACATCCAAAGACAAGCCATGAACCGCAATCAAGTCACAAGAACTGGCTGATTTCATCGTCGATTGGGCGGAGACACAATACATGCCTCCAGTGCAGGATTCAACTTACTGGAAGCTACACTTCGACAGATCGAAAATGCGAGGAGGACTCAGAGCAGGAATCGTGGTAACCTCGCCCAAAGGCGAACGGCTGGAGTACGTCCTCTAGATCCACTTCAAAGCTTCCAACAACGTCGCCGAGTACGAAGCACTCATCCATGGACACAAGATGGCCAAGCAGATAGGCATCCATAGGGTTCTATACTTCGGAGATTCGGACTTGGTGGTGCAACAAGTATCTGGCGAGTGGGACGCCAGGGACGCGAACATGGCCCTTTACCGCTTCTTCGTCCAGCAGTTGTGTGCCTGTTTCGAAGGATGTGAGTTTCACCATGTGCCCAGAGCCAACAACGAGGCTGCTGACACCTTGGCCAGGGTCGGGTCAACAAGACAAGCCATACCGCCTGGGGTCTCCCTCGAGCACTTGCGCAAGCCCTCCATCACCCCCTTACCAGAGTCCGACTCCATTGTGCTCAGCGCGGACGCATGAACGACCGGTGCCTCGCCGCACCCGGGGATTGCCGCGCTGCACCCGGGGACTGCCTCGCCTCACCCGGGGACTTCTTCGCCGCACCCGGGCGCTACCGCGACACGGCCCATGGTCGACATCAGCACGCTTCCACCCGGCAGGCCTCCCGACGTTCTGGAGCCGACCGTCCGTGAGGAGATCAAGCTCATCATACAGACGGTGCACACCATACGGGAAGTGCCCGACTGGGCAAAGCCTTACATGGATTTCCTGGCCAAGGGCGAACTCCCGACAGAAGAGGTGGCAGCACGACAAGTGCGGCGAAGGGCAAACACCTACATCATCATCAACAACGAGCTGTACAAGAGTAGCGTCGGGGGCATCTATCAATGATGCGTCAGTCAGAAGGAAGGAACCAAGCTTCTAACGGACATACACCAGGGCGAGTGTGGCCACCACACTTCGTCAAGGGCAATAGCAGCCAAGGCCCTTCGGCATGGTTTGTACTGGCCGACGACGCTGAATGATGCCGAAGAAATAGTCAAGACATGCAACAGCTGTCAGCAATTCAGCCAGCTAAAGCACACGCCGTCTGCGGCACTCAAGACAATACCAATCACCTGGCCGTCATGTCTGGGCCCGGACATGGTTAATTCAAGACAGCTCGATCCGGTATGACACACCTGCTCGTAGCCGTGGACAAGTTCACCAAGTGGATCGAGGCGAAACCAATCAAGAAGTTGGATGGAGCGACAGTGATCAAGTTCTTCATGGACATCATCATCCGGTTCGGCTACCCACATAGCATCATCACTGACAATGGAACCAACTTCGTGAAAGGAGTTTTCGCTCACTTCTACGGGGAAAAAGGGATTCGCCTGGATCTGGCATCAGTCGCACACCCACAGTGCAATGGACAGTGCGAGCACGCCAACGGTCTGGTTCTAGCTGGAATCAAGCCAAGGCTCATCGAACCGCTCGTCAGATCACCCGGATGCTGGATAGAGGAGCTGCCAGCAGTAATTTGGAGCCTACGCACCACACCAAATCGCTCAACTGGCTTCACGCCGTTCTTCCTCGTCTATGGGGCAGAGGCCATTCTCCCCACAGACATCCAGTTCGACGCACCCCGCAAGCAGCTCTACACAGAGCAGGAAGCCAAGGAGGCAAGGGAGGACAACGTGGACTTGCTCGAGGAGGCACACGAGTTGGATCTGTCTAGATCAGCAATCTACCAGCAAGACCTGTGCCGATACCACGCCAGCCGGATCCGGCCCACCTCCTTCCGCGAGGGAGACCTGGTGCTGTGCCTGGTCCAGAGCACCAAAGGAATGCACAAGCTATCCCCTCCATGGGAAGGCCCATTCATCGTCAGCCGGGCGCTCCACAACAATTCATACTATCTGATCAATGCACAGCAGCCGATGAAGAACAAGGCAGATCGCTCAGACGAGGAGACAGAACGCCCATGGAACGCGAGCATACTCCGGCCATTTTAGACTTAGGCAAAGAAAAGTGTATGTATCTTCCCTTTTCATGTAACAAGTGAACAAGATTCAAATCCTTGGCACGACGCCGAGGACTTTGTCCCAATTCCGCACACCGCTCGTGATTTTCGCAGACCGCTGGCCTAGGCCCCCATGATTTCTATTAAGCAAAGGATAATATTGCACACGGCGCCTAGAGTAACTCTTCGTTCCGCTTCAGATGCACGCCTACCGTCGACCCGCAAGAGCAAAACTCAAAGCGACAATGTAAGAAAATGCCAATGCAGAAGCAAGGGCGCCCAGCGAACTGTCGCGCCGCATGAGCTAAGCCAACAACAATGAATCAAGTATCGCGAGGCACGCCAATAAGCCACTCCTTCGGTTCGCTATAGATCGCAACCCGCCGCTACAATGGCAAGGAAAATGCTCAAGGGCCAATACTGCTAAGAAAAGGGAGTCGCTAACGGCCTAACCCAAGGGCGCCTACTATTTTCCTTCCACAATAAGTACCAACTAATGAATGAGAATATGCACAAGATAATTAACCCAAAGCAACGCTATGTCTCGCATGACCCGAGCCACAACTTGACAAGAAACAAGGTCGCCAAAAGAGCTTCGACCCGGCTGGCTACCCCAGCCGGCCCGAACCTCGGGGACTACACCCACAAGCTCAAGTCAAGGTGGCCAAAAGAGTTTCGACCCGACTGGCTACCCCAGCCGACCCGAACCTCGGGGACTACACCCAGTGGACGCGCTCCCACGCACCCACAAACTCAATCTGTGTCGCGCTAAAGAGCTTCGACTCGGCTGGCTACCCCAGCCGACCCGAACCTCGGGGACTACACCCAGTGGACGCGCTCCCGTGCACCCACAAACTCAAGTCAAGGTCGCCAAAAGAGCTTCGACCAGGCTGGCTACCCCAGCCGACCCGAACCTCGGGGACTACACCAAGTGGACACGCTCCCGCGCACCCACAAACTCAAGTCAATGCTAAAGAGCTTCACCCGGCTGGTTACTCCCAAATCCACCAACCTCGAATACACCCAGTGGACGCGCTCCCACGCACCCACAAACTCAAGTCAAGGTCGCTAAAGAGTGACCCGGCTGGCTACTCCCAGCCCGGTCCAACCTCGGGACTACACATAGTGGACGCGCTCCCGCGCACTCGCAAACTCAAGTCAGGACGGCAAAAGAGCTTCAACCCGGCTGGCTATCCCAGCCGGCCCGAGCATCAAAGACCGCAAAATGACAGAGGTGTAAACAAAGAAGCACCAGAGATAAGAAAAAGGCACCAAGCCATGAAGCGGAGCATGAAGGCTCCACGCAGATTAAGAATTTGGCGACAGAAGTCAGCCAAAATGTAGCAACAACAAAACAATAAGTTTCACAAGTACACCACATTTCGGGATCAAGACTCGAGTCAAGTAGTGGAAGGAGCAGGAGCAGGAGTGAGCTGGATCATCGTGGACGGCGCCGACATCGCTGAAGGAGATTGGCCGGAGGCGACGCTAATGGATTCCAAGGCGCCGAGCCTGGAATGACCGTGGCTCTCCGGGGCATCAAGTCACGCCAAAGTCCACATAGGTGCCAATCTTCACCCCACAGATCGAGCGCCGAGTGTCGGGCCAAGGCCCTCGTAGCTCGCCCCAAGACGGAAGCCACGGTGAGCATGCTCAGTCGGCACCCGGACACCACGATCACCAGGCTATAGCCATCTCCACTCCTCGAGCAGCCCACTCCTTGTGGACGCCCAAAGACGCCGATGCCTCGACAGAGCCACAACCAGTCACGATGTCGCACCTCACCTGCGTCTGGCCAGATGTAGTGGAAGAGATCGTTGCCAACGGCGCGCAGGCCATTGCTCTCCTCCACCAGCACCTTGACAAGATTGAGGGAAGTCAGGAAGAGTCCAACCTCATCCACGGGTAGCTTCTCCATGGCCATCTCGGTCGCCTCAGGATAATGAGATGCAGCCAAGCACAAAGCAGAACAAACTGACAAGATCGAGCAAGTCATGACACAACGGAAGAGGGAAACTGAAGAACTTACTGATGACCATCTCTGAGATGTTCTGGAGGTGCTGAGTAAGCTCCCCCTCTCGGCCACGAAGAATCTTGATTGTCCCTCCTGCTGGGTGTAGATCGTCTCAAAATTCTTCAGCGCCTCCGGACAAGTCACCGCCGCTCGCCCACGCTAACCTCAAGTTGATGCTTAGCCGTGGCAAGTTGATCAAACTGTGCCTGTCGCGCCTTGTTTGATTCTTCCAGTCGGGCGACCTCAGCTTTGAGGCGCTCCACCTCCCTCTACTTGTCCTGGATCATGGTTGTAGGAGGATACCCGATGGTCAATAAAAAACGGGAAAAGGGAGCCAATCGCCAAGACAGATCTGAAGAAGCAATCTTATGGCCAAGATCCTGGGTGTTCTCCACGGACTCCGCAAAAGCTCTCTCGCAAAGAAGAAAACAAATGAGCAACAGAAAAGCAAACCGGATGGAAGAGTGGAAGGATGTGAAGGGCAATGACTTACCTCCATCAAAACAAACAAATTTTTGGCCTCACCAAGGCCCTTTTCCATTCCCTCAACCAGGTGGTGAACGTGGCTGAGTGCGACGGGTGCTGAGCCCGATAGCTGGGAAAGGATCGCACCCGGTGTCAGCACAGCCGGAGATGGCCTTGAGCCGGTGACGACAACCTCGTCATCATCGGTAGCCACACCCGAAGGCGCAACCACCACCAACTCCCTCCCATCCGGCGTAGAAGCACCCGGCTGGCCGCCATCCGTCGTAGTCGTCACAGCCCTTAGCCTCCTCCGCCACCTCCGATTCACGGGCCTGGTGGAGCTGCTTGGAGCATCGCCTGTGCCGGGTTCACGCCAGCCCCGGGATGAAGGAGGAGGGTCTCCGGGTCCTGCGCACCCGCAAACAGCTGCCCCAACCACGAAGACGCATGCGCCTGGTGTGGCAGCCCCGTGGTTGGGGAGCCCTGAGGGGCCCTGGGCGGAGACGGTGCGGCTGGCGCAGCCGGGCTGGCCGCAATCGGTGCGGGCGCAGCCGGCGACCTCACCACCTCTTCAACCGGCGAAGGAGGGGGAGGAGCAACGACGGCGGCACCACCATCGCCAAGCACCATGGCCTCGCTGCACAGAGTGAAGAGTCAAAGGAGGCACCAGCGGAACCACAGAGAGGCAAGCAAGGACAAGGAGATACTAACCCAGCACGACGGTGGAGCAACGACCGACGCCTCTAAGGCTTTTTTTTCGCTCAATCGAAAGGGAGCGGCAACAGGTGCCGCCCTCTTTCCCCGGGATCTCGCCGCGGGTTTCACTCGGCCACCCTCCTCGTCGGTGACATCGACTGTGACACAAGCAAGGAATCAAAACCACAACATCAAAGACAAAGACAAAGGAAAGAACCGTGGTCAGCAACTTACCATGAGGATCCGAGGGGTCGTCATCCCCCCGGACGGGAAACCCTTCGGGCTTCGTTTGGGGGTACTTCTTCGGTTTCCTGTCCTCCAAAAAGGACGGAAGCGGGAAGTCACCCATACCACCCTCGGCTAGCTGCACCTTGAACCACTAATCAAAAAGGGGAGCATAAGTCACCCATGGAAAGCTAGCGATGACAAGGAGCGAGACGGTTAACAAGAGAAAAACTTACCGAGGCTACAGCGGCAGCGATGGTACAAGGGCGTGAATACGCCTGTGGACTCCATGCGGAACTTGAGATCATGGAGACCTAGTTCCACAGTGTCCCGGTAGGGCACATCCTTCGCGACGCCCTCGCCGGATCGCTGGCGGTCGATAGGTGGCAATCTCAGCGACCGCTTACAATGGAAGCACATGACGACCATCCACGGCAGGTGATGTCTCGGGCGGTGAGCCTCTCGCTCCATCATCGCTTCCACCGGTGGCCATCCGCCGAGGTTCGCCGTCGCGCCCATGCCCTTCGGGTCATTCCAACCTTCACGCCGAGGGCAATTTGGCGAGAGGAAGATGATCCAACAATCTCGTGGCATTACTCACATAAAATATGAGAGCTGCCATAGCTTGACGGTGTCGGAGCTCAAACCGCGCATCGCGTGGAGGACCGCGGTAGATGGCGCAGAGTCTGTTCAAGCCGAACCACCCTTGGAGGTGTTCGGCCTGAAGTGGAAGAACTTGAGAAAGTTCGCCACCCTCGCCACACCACAAGATATGATTCGCAAAGGCCGCATGATGCGCTAATCTGCAATGGCGCGGCGCCCAAGTGATGAAGCCGAGATCAAGAAGAGAAAGAGCTGGAGGAGGAAGGGGCTGATGGGAAGGCCGAAGCCGCGGGCAAAGTGTGCAAGGAAGACGATGCGCTCCCCCGGCCGAGGATCCGGCACCCGCTCCCCTCCGGCGTGAGCCGGTGCTTCATGAGCATCGACAAGGGAAGAAACCTCCCTCGCCGATACTTGTTGACAAGTTCGTCGGTCACGAAGGACCCACACCAGCCGCCGCGCTGCTCCGGCAGCATCTTGAAAGAGGAGGTGGTCGTGGTGGAAGGGGAAGAAGTGGCCGGCAGCGACAAGGAGAAGGCGTGCAAGAGCAAAGGGCGCTGGAGTACGAGGGGAAGATGAGACGGAGGATGGATAAGTGTGGGAACTAATCCCCCTCAGAGCCATATTTATTCCCGGGAATGGCACCATCGCCTCTTCAGCTTCTGCGCGACGCATGGCATTGCGGAACCACGGCCACACGACGCCCGCCCAGATCCTCTCAGGTACCATAATTGCCACGTAAGATCCAAGCGGCATTACCAGGAGACGAGGCATGCACGCTCGCCCAGAGAAACCGCTGCGGCAAGTTGCATGCGCAGTTGCCATAAACTGACGCAGCGATGCGGAAGTCAAACTAACGCGACGTGCGCAGAGCCGCAGTCGTGGGTGACAACATCAACGACGTCATCAAGCTAAACGTTTTATCTTCAGCTGCGCCAGCCAGTACCTACCTTTGCTGTTTACACCTAGTGGACGGACATCGATTCCGCAGCCGGTTAAATCCAGCCGGAAAGCAAAAGCAAAAGCCGCAGCCGGATGCAATAAAACAACTCTCTTAGGACAAGGAGGAGAACGGAAGATCTTGCCCACCGGCCAAGCCCATACGTGCTCAGGGACTAGTGTTTGGGATAACCCCGGGGAAAGCTGTGCATAAGTAGGCCGACTCCGAAGATGCAGCTGCTCGACTCTAGAAAGGACAACTCTAGCTAATCGGCGAACACACCGTCGGGCTTATAACCTTCCCGCTGGTCTGCTCAGCCGGTGGCCGTAAGAACCGACCGGGTGGCTGTTTTCACCCGGCTCACCTCGGATTCGATGGAGAGCATGGAAGGGCTGACGCTCCGTGTGGGGTACGCCTCTAGCTCTCCCTTGTCATCGGGCTAGATGGCATGCCGTCATGACCAGCGCTACCCGATGAATATAAAGCAAGGTGGTCGGCCGGACTGGCGAAAGTAGTCCGGGTGACCGTTAAAGCAAGGATGACGCCCCAAAGGAAGCCCGGGTGACCGCTAAAGAGAAGTGTCGTGGTATTGCACGGCAGATGCTACTGGGGGTAGCTTACGTAGAGGGAGCAAGGCGACGTAGGATAATCCGGGAGCGAGATTGGCACACGATGTACCCAGGTTCACGTCCCCTCGATGGAGGATCGCACGCCCGCCAATCCAAGATATGATCATATATTGGTTTATATGGAGAGCCAGAGGCGGAGGGAGAGACTAGATCTAGTCTAATGTGGGAGAAGATGTAATATGATGCACTCGTGGTGCCCCCGGTGGCTTTATATATACAACCGCTAGGGTTTACAAGTATTTGTGGGCTTTGTATTGAAGTCACCGCCTTTGGGCCGCGCCACTCGCCACTGGGTCCAAAGATGCCATGGGCGAGTCGACCCGCGCTGGGCTTGGCTTCAGTCGGCTCGATCCAGCTGGCGAATCCGCTTCGTGGGTATACCCCGATTGGTATTCCCGCATCAGTAGTCCCCGAGCGCGTTGTAGATTCGACGCCGCGGGCTTGAGGCAGGGCGTGGAGAGTTTTGACGATGGGTCATGGCGAATCGGCGATGAGCTCCTGAACAGAGAAAAGAACCGTGAAGCGGGAGGCGATTGGCGTGAACCAGTCGGTGATGGCCAGTTGGCGAAAGACGCAGGGTGTCGATGAAGCCGCCAGTTGCGGCGAGTCCCTGAACATGGAGCGTGCCGAGTCCCCGAGTGCGGCGAGTGGCGAGTCCTCGAGCGCGTTGAGTACGCGAGGGCGAGTCTACGGTGGCGAGTCCCTTAGCGCGTTGAGTACGCAAGGGCGAGGGTCCACGGCGGCAACTCCCCGAGCGTGGAGAGTACGCGAATGGAGAGTCCGCGGCGGCGAGTCCCCGAGCGTGTTGAGTACGCGATGACGAGTGTCCGCGGCGGCGAGTCCCCGAGCGTGGAGAGTACGCGAGGGCGAGTCCGCGGTGGCGAGTCGACGAGCGCGTTGAGTACGCAAGGGCGAGTCCACGGTGGCGAGTCAACGAGCGCGTTGAGTACACGAGGGCGAGTCTGTGGTGGCGAGTCGATGAGGGTGAACCGCGGTCGTGGAACCACGCGTACACGCAGCATGCCTAGGAGTAGTCCCCGAGGCTCGAGTTGGCTTGTAGAGGAGACTTGAGGCTCTTTAGAGATGCATATTCTGAAAATAGTAATGGTTGCCGCCGAGCACGGCGAGTGGCGAGGTCGGGCAACTGGCGAGCACCGAGTCCCCGAGCGCGGCGAGTCCGTGATGATTGCGAGTCCGCGAGGGGAGAGTCCCCGAGCGTGGCGAGTCCGCGATGATTGCGAGTCCGTGAGGGGAGAGTCCCCGAGCGTGGCGAGTCCGTGATGATTGCGAGTCCGTGAGGGGAGAGTCCCCGAGCGTGGCGAGTCCGCGATGATTGCGAGTCCGCGAGGGGAGAGTCCCCGAGCGTGGCGAGTCCGTGATGATTGCGAGTCCGCGAGGGGAGAGTCCCCGAGCGTGGCGAGTCCGCGATGATTGCGAGTCCGCGAGGGGAGAGTCCCCGAGCGTGGCGAGTCCGTGATGATTGTGAGTCCGCGAGGGGAGAGTCCCCTAGCGTGGTGAATCCGCGATGATGTTGATTGTGCTGTTTCTGTTAGCGAGTCTCTCGTCTTGGCCCTGGGGGGCCAGTCGCATGGCGACTCCAAAGATGGCTCTCGGCTTGGCGTTCTTCCTGGACGATCCGAGGCTCGGTTTGCGAGTCCTCATCCGCGAAGATTTGGCCGTGAAGTCGTGACTATCTAAGGTTGAGGAGGACATGGTGCTGTTGGTGTAGCACATCCATTTGTCTTGGCCCGGAAGGCTAGTCGAGCGAGGCGACTCCAATGATGGCTCTCGGTTAGCCTTTTTTATGGACGATCCGAGGCTCGGTTTGCGAGTCCTCGTCTGCACTACTTGGACATTACAAGTCGCTCTTTCAAAGGTTGACAAAGGCGAGTTGATTTTCCCGGAGGGAAGAGAAGCCCAGTGGTGAGTCCATGCAGCATGGCATGCGACCCTCTCCGCGACTGACGATGAAGGTCCCTTAGTAGGCGGGCGACGATTCGACGAAGCGGACGGGTCGCTATATGGCGCGACGCCGACGATTATACATGGGGTCGACGTGGCGGACGGAGGTCGCGCTATGGCGAAGTAGACGACGGCGGGCCCACGAGGGCGAGGTCGCAACGGCGATCCCGCGGTAGGCGAGTCCGCGCTGGCGAGTCCCCGAGCGTGGCGAGTGGCGAGGTTGAGCGACCGGCGAGCGCCGAGTCCCCGAGCGGCGAGTGGCGAGAAAGACACTGTTTTGCTCAGAAGGAGAAAAGAAACAATTACATTAAGGTGTACTTGCATAATATATTGAATAATTGTAAGACGTGTGAATTGTAGACGTTGAAATAAAATATACTTTGTTATGTGGATCGATGGACAAGATGTAAGGTTTATTCGTCTTTCCATGAGTAGGCGCACTCAAAGATCAAATGCTTGCCGGTAATGTGGACGCGATGCCGCACTGCTGAACCCGGAGACAAGGTCGGCTTCGCTTTCTACTTTTACTACTTGACGGACGCAAATAAACAAAGCAGACAAAAATCAAACCGATCCAAAATATGATTTTGATCCTCGAAAGGGTCGTATATGCGCAAGATGGTCGGCTTTTAAAGAATGAATGGAGATGCATGTATGTTTTGACTCATAACATATACAAGTGTAAAACTTAGTTAATATGGCAATTCCACGACGGCGAAGTCTGCGAGTGTGGCGAGTCCCGCTTAGGCGAGTCCGCACGAAGCGAAGTCCGCTAGATAGCAAGTTCCAAAGAGTAGCCTGATCGACCATCTACCGAACAAGTCGCTATGGGTTGAATTGCATTGGATTGATGAATCTGAATCTAAAAATAGTATAATGCTAAAGGAAATATTTGTATCTTAGGGCTTGTTTGATTCATAGGATAGGAAAAATATAGAATAGGAAAAACATAGGATTGAGATGTCATGCCAACTTGAACTTATGGGAATAGGAATTTTGTTTGATGTAGCAAAGGAATTTTTCTATGAGGTGATCTAATGTTTCTTTCCTATAGGAATTGCACTACAAGATTTCTATAGGATTAATTCCTATAGGATGTGTTCCTATGAATCAAACAATGACATAGGAAAAATTTCCATGGGGATTCAAATCCTACACAATTCCTATGCAATTCCTATGAATTAAACAAGCCCTTAAGATTCATAGACCGAGTAAAATAATTAAACCATAACACTATATAGTCGTAGCATCTCTAGTCGCTTGGGATATCCTCGAACATGGAGTCAAGTAGATAAATTGCATAGCTATAGACATCCGACTCTAATCTAATTTTGTAGACGGTAGCTAAGTTCGTGCGCCGGCAAATGATGACGACAGAATCGACGCCGCTACTGGCGATGGAGGCGCGAGTCGAGATGGAGCAATTTACTAATCAGAGGATAAACTCGCTCCACCTATGGATCAATCCTTCAAACGTGTACATAAACAAACATGTATGCTAGATTAGATATGAATATAATAATCAATAGATAGAGCAATAATTAAGAGGGATGAATATCAAATAAAAACTCATTAGGCATGTGGAGTCAATCCTATCACCCCGCTTTCTCGCTTTTTTCCTTTCCATGTTGATAGCTACGACTTGGTAGTAGTATGGTAGGGTCAAGCGCCGCCACATCTTCACACGCAACATCAACCCAGAAAACAATGATTTAGCTTGGACCGAAGAGCACAAACCGATCCCGACCAACGGGCGGATGTCAATCGGGTGTTCACGAGATCGCCCATGGCGGGGAGATTTTTACGAAGAAACTCGGCGGCATGATGTAGACGAGTCACCATTTAACTGCTGCCATTGATGATGAAGGGTCTCGCCGGATTATCACCTCTCCAAGCACCGCTTGTCCCATCACTTGCGCCAATCGCCGTGGTATTGCACATGATGCTACCGGGGTAGCTTTACGTGAGAGGAGCAAGGCGACGAGGAGAATCCGGGAGCGAGATTGGCACACGATGTACCTGTGTTCACGCCCCTCGATGGAGGATCGCTACGTCCTGCTGTCAATCCAGTATATGATCATATATTGGTTTACATGGGAGCCGCCGTAGGCGGAGGGAGAGACTAGATCTAGTCTAATGTGGGAGAAGATGTAATATGGCGTACCCCGTGGGGGTGCCCCTGGTGGCTTTATATATACAGCCAGTTAGGGTTTACAAGTATTTGGTGGGCTTTGTATTGAAGTCACCGTCTTGGGCCTCCACGGGCGCCACTGTCTGGGTTCAGCATGCGCCACGAATTGGGCGAGTCGACCTGCTACTGGCTTGGCTTCAATGGCCGATCCAGGGCGAATCCGCTTCATGGGTATACCCCGATTGGTATTCCCTCATCAAGAAGGATGATGCTAAAAGAAGGGCGGACTGGGTCTTAGCCCACCGGCTGGACCCTACAGCCGGTCCTGCCCTGTAAACCCATATCCAAACAGTAAACCCTAGGACCCGATCTATAATCTCGCTTCTGCAAAAGATATAAGGGAGGCGAGCTAGGGTTCTAGGGGGCGAAGAATAGAAAGATAGAAGTGCTAGCATCAAGTTCCCATCTTCCTCTAGCCCTCGATAGTTGCTAAGGAAACAACCCAAGGAGCATCTCATCGAGCATCCCCACATATAGTTCATCTTGCAGGAGTAGGGTGTTACTCGCCAAGAGGGCCCCAACCTGGGTATGTCCCTGTTTGCAGCTCACCGTGCCCAACCTGCTGCGTGAGCTAATCGAATGCATCCGTGTTCCTTCTTTGCCATCCCCGATGGCACCGCCATGTTCCACACCATGACAAAGACCATTCTCGATGATTTTCCATAACCCAATGGACGAGCTACACACATGAGACTTCATCAAGAATTGCCATTGATTAAAAGGAGATGTAGTAAGATTGGGTGGATCACCCCTATTATTTATATGAGGGTGAGGGATGGTGGATCAGGTGAATATACATGAGAAACCTCATTATATTCCTCCTTACCACTACCCTTTTGCGAGGAGGATGTCTTACTCTTGTCATCACCTACCACATCGTCCTCCTTGGAGTTGGAGTTAACCTTCTCCTTAGAGTGAGGTATGGTGGCCTCAGAGGTAGATGGAGGTGGGGTTGTGGGCATGGAGATACACACAATAATTTGGCGCATCTCTTCCATTTCAGTCTCCATAGAATTAATCAAGGTTGTTTCCAACGTCTTGAGATCATTCATGGTGACCATGTCAACAACCTCATTCCTATCTCCCTTGGTACCCATACTTCTCTTAGGCGGTTAAGTTCTAATAAAGAGCCGGGCTCGATACTAATTGAAATGGATCGTATGGGCACCTAGAGGGGGGGTGAATAGGTGCTACTCAATTTGTAGTTATTTTTAAATTTTAGGCTTGACACAAATGTAAATCCTCTAGATATGCAAGTACGAGAATTTCCTATATGCCAGCCTATCTATTAAACGAGTAAAGCGAGGAGTGAGGAAACCGTAGTGGAGCACGTGGAGACACAGGGATTTGTTTTACCGCAATTCCTTCCTTGTTAAGGGAAGTACATCCACGTTGGATGGGTGGGCGGTTCTAAGACCACCATGCCACAATAGGACTCACCCTATTCTCCAATGGATCTCACCACCAAAGTCCTGATCCACCTTTCCACTATTGGTACCCTTCGAGGCGGGAACCGATGCCTTTACAACTCTAGTGGGGCACACATCCACAACCAAATTGGAGGCTCTTGTGATGACAACAAGATGCTACAAGAAAAAGGATTATCAAATAATCGAAACAAGGATCTAGATATTTGCAAGAAATACTAGATCGAGAATCCTCCAAGTGAATGGAGGGAAAATGAAGCGCTTGATCATTGTTGATGAAGATCGAGGCCTCCTCCTTAATTCCCAAAGGTCGGGCCTTTGGGTGGATGAAGATGGAGATCTCTTGATGGAGCTTGAAGAACAGGTTTAGTATTTTCAATTGAATAAAGAGTTCGGCAGAGGGGTGATGGGGGTTAAATACCCCTGTGCCAAACTAGCCGTTGGAGACTTTGGGGGTGATTATCCGCCCCTCTAGGGGTAGGTTATCCATTTTAGCCGTAAAAATCCAGGATTATCATGTGACTCATCATACCCCCGCATGATGTAGTACACTATAGTCGCTGACATAATACCAATGAAACACCGCTCACTAGTATGACATCCCTCGTAGTGTTACAATGTAAACATAGCAGGTCCAAGACATGACTATAGGTTACAACTCGACTTTTACATAAGATCCAGAGAACACTCTAGGTTAAAAGAGAGAAAGAAACTTCTTACAAAGAAGAATCATAAATATTCAACTCAAATCTACCATACTTATAAAACTAGTATCCTGAATCCATCGGGCTTGTATTGTCGCTATTGCAATACTTCATGTAAGTAGGTTCTATGGCTAGAGATTATATTCTGCCTAATCAGCAATTCCGCTTCACTTTAATTGATGTATATGTTAACTTCCTTGACTCCAATGAAGAGCTTGAGCTGTTGATGAAGATTCCGGAGCATAAGTTGATGTGGATGTCGCTTTGTATTGGCTTCTAATCTAGCAAGGGTTAAGAAGATACTTTGACTACGAAGCTGCATTTCGGCAAGTTCACTAAAAAGGAGTGTTTGATGCATTATATCTACAGCCATTGCACTATAGGTCATAGGCAATGCAGGTTTTCATAAACATTTCTTCAAAGGTTGCTTTATTCTAAAAATCTATGTCCGTCACCTTCACGAAGCTACTGTAACTTTCATGGAGTTCCTTTCCGCTGCTGTCAGAAGCTCCTTCCCAAACAGGAGTAACAAGTTACAGCTCTTACACTCTACAGAGGTGCTGCATTTTACCCATGAGAGATCTTAAGCTTTGTTGCACGGCCGGGAGTATGATCCCATTCAAACTTCCATGGTTTAAGGCCCAACCTAAGATCCAAGCCAATCATCGCCTTTTCCATGAATCTCTATATGTCAGACGATCCTTTAGGGATGGCTCACTCATTAAGCCCCCTTTCGGGCAGGCTAAAACCCTGATGAGTCCCGAAGACTCTATGAGCTGCTGATGCCCAGGTAAGTACCTTATAGGTCCAGCTAAACCCCCGACAGCCACTCATAGATAATCTAGACACCAAAACATGGGGCCTAAGGGTGCCCACCCATATGTTGATCCAAGACAAGGAATCACAACGTCATGCTAAGGTAGTCTTGCCTCATACGAAAGGAAAAGCATACAATGACTTCTCCGTCCCATTCCAAATCTCATGGTTAACGCAGAATATACTACAAGAAGAATCATCGCATTGATTGTTAAGTCCTAGATGATATATTCTAGCAAAGGTATTCCAACTACCAAGTTTAATAGATTAGCTAATCACCGGATCAAGAATCAATAGTTCACATTATTATCAAAAATAGGGTTTTCGACCCTTTGAAATGCAAAAGTATGACACACCGAATTTGTAAAATCCTTTACGTAAAATAATCAAAGTACATAAGCAAGTGTGAACTTGCCTTTGTGATTGCAAGATTATGCACCATGGTCTTCAAGACAATATAAGATCCAATATCTGAAATCAGCATCATTGGTCCCAGAATGACTAATGTTTAAAGAAGCAAGATGCTATTATGCATAAGTAATGTAATGCAATTTGATAAAATCAAATCCTCGAATAAGCGCTGATCTAGGGTTTGGGAATTGGAAACAGTTTATTTAGAATGTGTTGTTCTTTAGATTAGTTTCACACTTGTGCTTCTTATTAAGGCTTCAGAGGTGTGTGAAACAACATGTAAACATAATAAGTATCATACCATAATAAAACATGCAAGTGCTTAAAGGGTATCTAAAGACTTTGTATACAAGGGTTGTTCATCATTTAGAGCCTTCATAAGAATGCTTATGTCTTGCTTTTATCATGTATCTTAAAAGAATAACTTTTGAAGCAAATCTTAATTAATCGAGCAAAAGTATTTAAACTTTAAGTTAATATTATTAAGTGTTCTTACCAGTTATAGTCCTTAACTAAGAAAGAATTACTCCATTTGAATAATGACAACACTAGTATTTGAAACTTATCTATTTTGGTTTTTAACTTGGTTAGTTTGGTCTTGAGACACATTAGGTCTTAATTGAAATGCATCAAAGTAAACCATAAAACACATAACAAAGTCTTTATTATAATGTTTATAGTCTTGTAGACTAAAGTTTAACTTTAAGGGCATAGGTGGACTTAAGATGTACTGCTTATGATAATTATACTTTGTTCACTTCATAAGGTTTCTTTAAAGTTAACTAGGAATGGTATCACTTTTATTTGGTATAGTGTTTTCTCAAGATTATAATGGAATAGAATCATTTATGTTTTTATAAATGAGTGGTTATGGTTTGGAAACAAGGAAATAACATTACTTAACTACTTATGGATTCAATATAGTGTTTTGGTATGTTTATAACTTGTGGTTGAAGTAAGGGAAAAGGTTTTACTTAGTCACAAATTATCCTTGAGGATTTTACATTTGATAAGGATCTTTTAGAAAATAAGCTACACTTATGGTTGAATGATAATTCAATAAGATTAAATTTAAAATGTGTTGAAACATTTTGACTTCATATTATCAATATTTAAGACTAATACTATTTATTAGACTCAATTGGCTAATTTTAGAAATATTAGCAAATTTTATTTACCCTTATATGAATTATCAACTAAGGAAATAGGTTTAATTTCAAGTTATTAAAGTGTTTAAATTTTTATTTACCTCAAAAGTAGGATATTATATTTTTAACATGTAGGTACTATTTTTGTGATCATTTTGGTATATTACATTTATTTTTGTGATTTATAAATAATAAGATATGATTCTTATAAGATTTACTACTTTATAAACACTTAATAATGATAATTATTTAATTAGGTGAAATAATATTACATGATTATAGTATTAAGTTATAGTTCTTATTTTTCTAAGAATTTTGATATATTATTTATATTTTTATCATTCACCATTATTAAAATATGAATTATCAAAGTATTATTACTTATAAAACCTTTATTAAATAATATTTATTTCAATATGTAATATAATAATATTTGGTAATACAATTAAGTTACAGATTTTATTTTTCTAAAAATTTCATATATTAAACATATTTTTCGAATTATAATACAAAAGTTATTGGTTTAACAAGATTTAATCATTTTATTTAATTTTTGAAACATTTATATTTGAATTATTATTGTTTTATCAATTTGCCAAACAGAGAATACTCTTTCATACCAATACTGAACCTACCTAGTCAATGAACTGCGGCTATTGGCCACGCTATCTCGCCACGCTTAGCAATAGACTAAGTCAACATGTTGACTGGTCAAGGATGACATCATCCTCGACGCTATCCCGCGAACCTCTTAGATTGGTGATCGATCAAGCGATTTAGTTGCACGCGTGGGTAGTGCTTAGGCTCGCTGGAAAGAGGGTGTCACGAGGAACCTATTGCTTGTGGAGCCGCTCTATTTTGGTCGCCGGAGGACCACCGGTTTTACCACTAAATCACGTACGGAGCCGGCGATGGTCACTTCGTGGCGTATTTTGAAGCAATCCAGACAAAGGATGGCACTAGCGTGTTCAGTAACTCACCAGGAACACGATGGTGCAGTCAGTGAAGTGAGGCGAGGTCGGAGACGATGGTGAGGTCGACGAATAGCGCCGGGAACCGGGGTTGCAATTGGACTGATCAGCGCCTCCCCAGCTGGTGCGAGTTGGGGCAAAAGAATGAGAGGAGCACGTCGGTCTGCACCGTGGTCTCATCTGGCCGAGGCGAGCACAAATTTGATGGCATCGGCTCACCTCCGAGCTAGGGTTCTCGATGGGGAAAATGGGATTTGCTCTAGAGGGCGAGAGAGGATAAGATCGTTATGGATGGATAGAGGAGATCACAGTCGATCTTATCAGCAAGGTCCAAGGCGTCGACGAGCATCATAGCTACCAATTTCACGACGACGACGGTGACCAAGATCGGCGACGCCGCCATTCCAGAGAGCTGCTTGTGACATCGAGGAATACAACGACGAAGCGGTACCTGGGCCTCGGCCGGAGCTGGGCTGATGCTGAGTGAGCGGAGAGAGGAAGGGTGCTGCTGATACGTCGGAAACGTATCTATAATTTTTGATGCTCCATGCTTGTTTTGTATCTACTTTGCTTTGCTTTGTATACACTTTGAGGTGTTTTTATATCTTTTCTGGAACTAACCTATTAACAAGTTGCCACAGTATCGCCATTCGCTTTCTTCTATTTTTGGTTCTAGGAAGGCAGAAAATCAATATTCTAATTGACGACAAAAGCCAAAGTCAATAACTTTCCGTGAGGGACACGAATCCAGAAGGAGGGACGGAGAGGCACTAGAGGATGGCTATACCCCCTGGGTGCAGCCAAGCCTGGCCCGCGCTTGGGGAGGGTGTGGGCCCTCTAGCCGCCTCCTCGGCCTCCCCTTGTGCCTATAAGAATCCTCCGACCCAAAAACCCTAGGGGATCCAGAAGAAATCCACGAAACATATGTAGCGCCACACCAAGGGGAGATTAAGGGACATAAAGTCTCGTTCCTAAGACTGTCGGGACGGGAAGTGCCCCTGAGCCATCTCCATCGATCTCCACCACCATCTCCATCACCGCTGTCGATTCCCATGATGAGGAGGGAGTAGATCTTCTTGAGGCTAAGGGCTCTACCAAAGAGCTATGTGTTCATCTCTCTATGCATGATATTGTGATCATGAGCTTTGTAATCAAGTAGATCTACCTTGCTACCAAGTGCTTCAATAGATCTCTGCCTCCCCATGTGTGTGAAAGTGATAGTGTGCACGCCTATAGTGGCACTTAGGTTTGAGTCTACATAAATACTCTTTGTGCTTTAATAGATCTATGCTTTTCCCCACGTGTGTGAAAGTGACAAGGCATACCGTGTGTGGCACTTGGCTAGATTGAATATTTGTTATGAGTTATATTTGGAGTTGATGTCTCTATGAAATTGTGGTGTTTGTTGGAACCATCTAGCCAAGGTGACAAGGTGGGGTTATCTAGATTGGGGAAGGCGAACTTTGAGAAGTGTTGTTATAGCCCTACCGATGATTAGAGTGTCCAACCGGAGAGTAGTTAAGAGTAGTATCATGAAGAGAGGATATTTATATGAGAGAGTGTTCACTAGTGAAAGTATGATCCCTAGGCCTTTGTTTCTAAACATTGAAACACCGTTTGCATCTAGATCTTTTGCATGTTTGCTTGCTTCCTGCGTTTTGCCTTTAGTCTTTACCTCACCGTCAAGCTCTTTTCTGGCACCGTTACCACTTGTATTTCACTATCTCTTTGTTTAACTAGTGCACCTATACACCGACAAGTGTATTGGTGTGTTGGGGACACAAGAGACTTCTTGTATCTTGATTGCAGGATTGCTTGAGAGGGAATACCTTTGACCACTTCCTCCCTGAGTTCGATAAACCTTGGGTAATCCACTTAAGGGAAACTTGCTGCTGTTCTACAAACCTCTGTACTTGAGGCTCAACAACCGCTCACGCTAATAGAAGTGCGTAGACATCAAGCTCTTTCCGGCGCCGCTGTGGGAGGTAAGGTAAAAGGTACTCACTTACTCCGGTGTGAGTGTTCAAAGTTATTTCCTTTAGATTCTACAGTTTTGTCTTTTTGTTTCTTGTTTTCACTAGTTAGGCTTAATGGAAAATAACAAAAAAATTAGAGAGCTTTATAGTGTTTATCTTGAGTTAGGACATGAAGTGTTTGAAGAGAAAATTAAAAACCTATGGAACTTTATTTGCATGCTAATAGCAATGTTATTAGTGTGAATTATTTGGAAACCATTGTTGCTAATGCTATGGAAACATCTAAGCTTGGGGAAGCTAGTTTTTATGAAAATGATCTTTTTAGTCCCCCAGCTTTGGAAGATAGCTATTCTATTGCTTATGATGATACCAAACCTCCAATATATGATGATTACAAGGATGAGTATGATATTTTCAGTACACCTACTATTGAGGATAAAGTTAATTGTGATTACAATCTTCCTACTATATTTGATGATTATGGTGATGAGAATGATAATGATAGCTATTTTGTTGAATTTGCTCCCACTACAATTAATAAGAATGACTATTGTTATGTGGAGAGTAATAATCATTTTATGCATGTGGCTCATGATAAGAATGTTTTATGTGATAGTTATATTGTTAATTTCATTCATGATGCTACTGAAAGTTATTATGAGAGAGGGAAACATGGTCTATGCATCTCAAAATATTAAGTTTCCTTCTTTATGTTGAAAATTTTGAAGTTGCACTTGTTTTGCTTTCATATGCTTGGTGCTTTGTGCTTTCATTATTTGTTTCTATACAAGATTCCTATGCATAGGAAGTGGGTTAGACTTAAATGTGTTTTGAATTTTCTTCTTGATGCTCTCTTTAAATCAATTCATATTTCTTATGTGAGCATCTTTTCAAACTATCGCCTAACTTAAAGGCGTTAAAGAAAAGTACTTGTTGGGAGATAACCCAAGAGTTTCCTTGAGTCTTGGAAGTTATTACTTCAGTAATGACCTCTCCTTATCCTTTTTGTTTGCTTTTTGTGCCAATAATAACCTCTAATGAGAGGGAAGTAAGATTTGGGGAGTTGTTGTCCTGAAACAGATTTTTGTCCTCCACCATAAAAATTCGTGAGGAGTCTCTCAGAATTAGGATTGAGCTGAACATTTACGAATAAATCCTCCAGTATGTTAGCTAACTTTCATTAGTTCAACACTTTTGATTTGAGCAATATAAGGTCTTCGGAAAAAATCGGTTTTTACCTGCTGGTCTATTTTGATGATTTCTGCCATTATTTGCATTTGCTTTATTGATTCCTTTTGGGTTGTTTTGGGAAATTGAGCTTTTGAAGGAATTGCAACAGTATCTTGTGTTTTAGTGAAAAGTTTTGCTGTTCTAAAGCTAAACCCAAGGGTCTATTATCTTTTGAATACACTAATGTTGCTAATGAAGATTGTGTGAAGTTTTGTATGAAGGACAAGTTTCAGGTGTAGAGAAAAGAATGATGTAATGAGATGAAGAATGGACAAAATCTCAAGCTTGAGATGCCACCATGGTGTCACCCCAAGAAATATCCAATAGGTAATAAGTTGAAGCTTGGGGATGCCCAAGGCATCCTCTTCATCAATAAAAAATCTCAGTGTCTTTCTAGACACTTTGTTTTTATTGTTTCATGCACTATTGTGTTGTTCTTGGAGCGTCTTAGTTTTTGTTTTTGGTTTTTGTTTGCTTAGTTTTCTTGAGTAAGTTGGTTGGATCACAACACACTTCTTTTGGTGAGACACACCTTGTTTTCATTGCCTAGAACACTCTAGTTTTCACTCTTATTGTTCTCTAAGTGTTCACTTTTGCTAGCACTATGTTTAGCCTTAGTTTTCTTATGCTTTAAGCCTAGAAATTTTTAGTTCTTCTTTGTGGATTTGTGATACAAGCTCACTGATCTTTATTTCTTATTATCTTTGTGAGTTGTTTCAAATAAGTTGCTTAGTGTTGGAAAAGAGTAGTAAGTTCTTGCTTGTAAGTGCAAGAGGAGCTTGCATTGACTGTGACTTAGACTTTAGCATGACATGCTAGGTGTTGTTTTGACCTTATGCTTAGTGATTATCGCTGTAGCATGTCTTGTTCCAAACAATTGGGATTGCTTAGTGTGCCTTGAAGAAATTATGCGTTGTTTTAGCATGCAAAGCATAGTATTGTGGTATTCTCCTTGATGCTTTGTTTGGGTTGACTTGGCACATGCTCACACCATGTTATGACTATGACAAGTCACCATTAGCCTCTATGATCATTTAGTCCTTGACTTGTAGTACCACTATATGCTTTGATTAGTAATGCTTTGTTGCACTGCATGATTATGGCTATTATTGCCTCTTAGTTGGTTGCTCCCAGTCTTTTCCTAGCTTCCACTTGTATGAGTAAGTTCTACTCATGCTTCTAGCTCCAATAAACCAAGTTATTCCAAAGTGTCCACTATAAACTCCTATGCATGGTGTGTTATCAAGGGTTTCGTGAGCATAGTAAATCAAAAATTTTCACGAAGCTAACAAGGAAAGCCAAGATCTAATCTAGAGATGAAAACAACGAGAGAGAGATTGGATTAGATCTTCATACCCTTGAAGATTCGCACAGCGGAACGCTCGTTTGAACGCAAGGTGATGTAGTGATTTCGCTTCTCCTCCTCGCGATCCGGGTCCGATCTAGCACCACAAGTGGCGGTGCCTCCGTGAGATGCACACGCAGTAGCACCTCGACGCCTCCTCCTTCATCTGGACCAGCAAGTAGGTGGAGAGATGGTTTGGATCTATAGCACGACGGCGTGGTGTATATGGTGGAGAATTTCTGCGCAGGCTTCGCCTATAAACAATGGAGGGAGAGAGGAGGGAAGAGGGCAACTAGGGTTTGGAGGAAGGTGTAGGCTGGGGAGGGGCGCACCAGCCCTATATATAGAGGGGTAAGCGCCAGCCCTAGCCCTCCTCCAAGCCTATCTCTAGTTTAAACGATTTAAACTCTCCCTTATCTAGAAATTCTATCCCTAGATTTAAACGAGTTAAATCTATCTAGAATCGCCGGCCCCTATGTTTTGTGCTGGCCCAATGCGCCAGGACACTCCCTCATAGGCTCATGCCCTCCTAAGGTGGGACCACGTTGGTCTCTTCCTAAGGTTCTAGAAGCTTCCACAATAACGATTAACCCTAACAATTCAACTCCAAAAACTGCACCGCTTTATATGAATCTTTTATTCTGACCATTCCTAACCTCTCAGGATATCCCGGATCCCATCCGAGACCAACAAAAAACTCATAAACCAATTATCCAATCTATCCTAGCGCCGAGACACGTTAGTGTGTGACCTCAAGTTCGAGAATATGCGATATAATCTTCTATCAATAATCAACATGGGTATGGGCACCCATATTGACCCTACACATTCATCAATGATCATATCGATGAACCACGCATGCCGATTCAACCAATCCCATATATATATATTCCTTCTGCCCCGCGACATTTTACTTGCCCGAGATTCGATCGTATCGCCATATACCTAGTTCAATCTCGCCTCATGTTAGTACTTTACTCGCTCGTAATCCGATATCACTTTTGTGATTAACTCCTTAACCACATGCTTGCAAGCGTGTTGATATCGACACGAAAGGGGCCCAAGTATATCTCTCCGACTTGGGAGGACAACCTATCTCGATACATACAACCCAATGATACTTTCTCCATCACCGAGAGACACCTTCATGATCACCCTCTCATAGGATGACGCTTGATGACCTCAAAGCTTTCTTCCGATACCGTGGAGTTGTATTATCTCATGGTCTAAGGAATACAATATTTGATATAAGAAAAGCTTCGCAAAGACGCACATGACATCGATCTAATTGCTTCGCTTAGGTTGGTCTATCCACCATATCATTCTCCAATGATATGATCTCATTATCAATTGACAACTCATGTCTATGGTTAGAAACCTTAACCATCATCGATCAATGAGCTAGTCCATAGAGGCGCATTTAGGGACACGGTGTTCACAAACCACACAAGTATTAATGTTTCCGCTAATACAATTCTAGCATGGAATATAAACTTTATCATGAACAAGAATTATAATAATAACATCTTTATTATTGCCTCTAGGACATAATTCCAACAGTCTCCCACTTGCACTAGAGTCAATAATCTAGTTTACATTTGGCAACAATTTCACACCCATGGCACTGAGGTGCTGATCATGTTTTATGTGAAGAGGTTTAGTCAATGGATCCGCCACATTCAGATCTGTATGTACTTTGGTTGATCTTCGTATCTCCATCTCGCTATATAACTTCTGATTATATGAAACTCTAAGTGCTGATATGCTTGGTCTTTGATGATATCTGTTCCTTAGCGTATGCTATGCCAAAGGTTGTCACATAATATCTCCAAGGTCCAATGCACTTGAACCACGCCAAGCTCAAGATGAAGTTTCTCGATCCAAACTCTTCACTTGACGCTTGTACAGCCCATGTATTCCGCTTTCATCAGAGATCCCGCGATCACGCTTTGCTTGCGCTTCTCCAGTTCACAGCCTCCATTCAAAATATACACGATCCTCGTTCGAGATTTAGAATCATCCTTGTCGGTGTCGAAACTAGCATCGACGAACCTTTTACCACGAAATGCTGATCATCACCCCCATAGACTAAGAACATTTCTTTAGTCCTATTCAGTACTCTTAGATGTTCTTCACTACCGCCCAAAGGTTCCACTCCTCGATCACTTTGATATCTCGCCACAACTAAGAGCATTGACATCCTGGCCTAGTACACAAGATGGAATACATGATGGAACCTATGGCCGAGGCATAAGGCACTTTGCTCATAGCTTCCCTATCATTTATCAGAAGTCGACACCGTAGCCTTGCTCAATATCTTACTCGACAACATAGGCACTCAACCTTTCAATGCCTTATCCATTCTCGAACCTTTTCGTAACTTTTGTCTAGGTATGTGTACTGCTTAAAGCTATCAAAGCGCCTTTGTCTATCTCATAGATTTTGATGCCCAATATATAAGCAAGGCTTCACCTAGGTCTTTCATTGAAAAACACTTGTTCAAATAACTCTTCACATCGCTACATGTTGGATGTCATTTCCAATAATCAATATGTCATCCACATATAGTACCGTAAACGCCACCGTGAAGCTCCCCACTTCACTTTCTTGTAGATGCAAGTTTCAGAAAATTCTGGGAACAAATCCAAAGCTCTTGGATCACTTGATCAAAACGAAGGTTCCAACTCCCGAGATGCTTGCTTCACCATAAATGGAACGCTGGTTTGCATACTTTTATCGCATCCTTAGGATCGACAAAACCTTCTAAGTTGCATCATATACAACTCTTCATCAATGTTGCCATTGAGGAACGCAGCTTCTCGACACATCCATCTCGCTTATATTTCATAATCATGAAATGCAGCAATTGCTAATAAAATCCCAATGGATTAAACATCGCCACGGAGAGAAAGTCTCATCGAGTCAACACCTTGAACTTGTCTTCTAAAACCTTTTCGCGAACAAGTCGGGTGGATTTATATGTATCGGTGAACATTACCATCCGTGTCCGCTTTCTTTCTTCTTGAAGATCCATTTGCACTCAACGCCTTTCTACGTCGCTAGGAGGGTCCACCAAAGTCCATATTTTAGTTTTCGCCATGGATCCCACTTCGATTTCATGGCTTCTAGCCATTTCGAAGTTCCGCTCATCATCGCCTCATGGGGGGCCTCATAGGTTCACCGTTTTCTACTAACAAGAGTCAAGACAGGTTGCCATTGCATCACTCGTGAGAGAGGGGCACGCGCCCCTGTCGACCAGCTGGACGCTCAGTAGAGCAAAAGATCGCACTAAGCTTCATGATCCTTGTCATTAGCTTCTCTATTGTTGGTGCAAAGGCAGACCGAACAATTTCAGGTGCCGTGTCATGCCATTTCCAATTCAAGAGAAGGTTCAATAACCTCATCTAGTCTCTACTTTCCTCCCACTCACTTCTTTCGAGAGAAACTCCTTCAAGAAAGGAACCGCTCTTTCATGACATAAACACTTTCACAGCCTTCTACGTGGATAGAATATACCCAATAGTTTCCTTTAGGGTATCCTATGAAGACGCATTCGCTTTGGGTTCGAGCTTGTCCTGCATGATCAACTTTGACGTAGTTTCGCGATCCCAAACTTTAAGCAAACGACAACTTAGGTTTGAATTCAAACCACGCTCATATGTGTATTCGCCTCAACGGATTTAGATGGAGCCCTATTTAAAGTGAATGAAGTAAGCGGTTTCTAATGCATAACCCCAAAATGATAACGTGCAAATCAAGAAGAGACATCACTGGATCTGGATTTTATATCTAATAGGGTTTGATTCCGCGTTTTCATTACACCATTACTGCGCTTGCGGGTGTTCCTGGGTGGCGTGAGTTGTGAAACGATTCCACTTGCTTTGAGATGCGTGAGAAAAATCATAACTCAAATATTCGCCCCCACGACGGATCAGAAACTTAATCTTCTGCTATTGCTACGATGGTTCTCCACTTCATTCTGAAATTCTTCGAACTTTTCAAACGTTTCAGATTTATGTTTCATTAAATAGATATACCCATATCTACTTAAGTCATCGGGTAAAAGTGAGAAAATAGCGATATCCACCGCCAAGGCTCAAACACTCTACTCCATTCCGCATACATCTAAGATGTATGATTTCCAACAAGTCCGCTGCTCGCCTCCATCATAACCGGAGAACGGGTTTTGATCATCTTGCCCATGAGGCATGGTTCGTGATGTGTCAAATGATTCAAAAATCAGAGACTCCAAAAGTCCATCGTAATGGAGTTTCTTCTGCGCGCTTTACACCCGGTTATGACCTAGACGATGCGCCACAAATAAGTAGTATTATCACTATCTACTTTGCATCTCTTAGCCTCAATGTTAAGTGGATGTGTGTTTCATCCCTTTTCAAGATTTAGAAGAAATAAACCATTCACAAGAGGTGTGCATGACCATAAAAGATGTTACTCATATAAATAGAAACAACCATTATTCTCCGACGAAATGAATAACCGCCTCAGAATAAACACGCATCCGGGTAATAATGTTCATGCTCAACGCAGTAACATTAATAACATTTATTACAGGTTTAAAACTAATCCTCAAGGTAAAACTAAGGAGAGCGTGTTCAATTTTACCATCACATCAACTCTTGATCTCACAAGTTAACGCCAAGATCGTCAATTCTCATATCCCTCAAGAAGCTTCATTGGCCTATTCCAGTAAGGTTCTTGCTTGAAGTTACAAATATTAGCAACTAAACCAAGATCAAATACCTGTGCACTTTACAATGAGGGCTACAGTAAGGAAAACATCAAGGTAACATGTATCCTCAAATACCTTTGATGGTGCCAAATTTTCTGTCCCGCTAAGTACTTCGGATAGCTAAGGCGCCAAAGGACTCTTTGTCCTGCAATAGAAGCACTGCAGTTGTCCCCAAGGCTTGGGGACCGCACTTCTTCTGAGCTTCATCAAGCAGGGGCAACGCGCTGTCAGCCGCCTTTTCTGAAGGGCTTCTTTGCACCCTTACCTTTCTTGAAGGTGGGGGGCCGGTTGTCGACCTCATCAACACACGGATTAATTTCTTTTTGAGTACCCACCTCGCTACTTTCATCTTAAGCAAAGAGCTCAAAGCGATCGCATCATCGTTGAACCAATCTGATTGTGATCAATCACAAAACTTTTGTAGCTAGAGGCCACCGAGCTCTCTAATCTTGGCAGTCTCTAGAATCTTGCAAATTTTGCTATCAGGTGTTGAGGTAGCCCGTCATCTCAATGGTGCGTGCTCACTAACGGAACTCCCTTCCTCCATCTTGTAGTCAAAGTTAACTTTCTTAGAGATCTCATATCTTCTCGTAATCGGGCTTGAGTCCAAAATGAGTTTTTCAGCCTCCTCGAGAATCTCAAAGGGCCCTATTAACTCCTCAAAACGATTTTGAAGATCCGATTCCATAGCATACAACATGGCGATCTTAATCAAATCATATTCATCTCTTATGCCGATCGATAAACAGTTTTTTCATCAGCCAAGAAGATCTATAGCAAGGGCTGCGCTACCTGGGCGCTTTCTCAAGGACATAGTCCTTTGTCTGGCCAACAGAATGACTTCTCAATGAATGTAAACCATTTGGTGAAGTTAGACCCATTGCTTTCTAAGCTTTTTCTATCTCAAAGAAAACGCTGGTTGAAGTCGATCACGGGCGTGGATTCATGACGTGTACAATTTTCTAGGATTATGTTCACATAACAGTTCAACTTAATCAAATTACTAGATGAACTCCTACCAAATTCAACATCCCTCAAGTCATGAAGTGAACACTTATCCAAATTCACCACACCTAATCCGGATCATCACTTAGAAGAGATGTGGTTTCAATGGTGGACAACGGCGTCGATTTTGCGACTATTCATAGGACTCATGCTTAACCTTTTCTTGGTTTGTGTTCCCAGGCCATGTCTGCACATGCTAGGCTCACAAGCCAGACCCAGTATTTCCGCAGCAAACCGGGTTGGCACCTGCCAGGTATGTGAGCCAGAGAGTCTATAGCACCGATCATCACGCATGCTCGGACACTCATTTAACTTTCGCAATTTTGCATATACTGGGGAGAAATACATGTAATTTGATCTTTATGAGGAATCATCTTTATACCGCTACCGTCGCATCTAAGGATAGTACAAGACAAAGGATAAACATCACATGCATATAACTTTATGTGACAGTACGCCAATCAGCAATATTCCCACCTTTGTGCGTCTTTAAGATGATCTCCATCACCACCAAGATTGGGGCTTTTCCACTACTGGTCAAGAATCACAACTATTGCCAACTACTTAAGTATAAAAGTAAAAGCTATTACATGGTGTATAAGAAGTCAATTTCGCATGTCACACACAATTATAAAGACAACTATATATTCACGGTTGTGTACTCATCGACATGCAAGTCGTAAAACAATATAAAAACATGATCATCGCATACATTATACATACATCACATCTTTAAAACCATACCATATCACGTAGAACACCGCAAAAACAAGTTAAATGCCTCTACTTTTGTTGTCGTACGTTTTACGTGGCTTATGGAGAGATGCTATCACTGCACGCATTTGAAAGCAAATCTGGATATTATGGTTGCTGCTACATCTGTTAATCCCATGATCACTATAGTGAGAGAAATCGACATCCACCGTACCGATGTGAAATCAAGCCATTACCGCCACGCGGAAATGGCCTCGCGAACGACGTCACAGAAGGTCGCTCTGACCTTTCAATTTCACTATGCCACACATAAGAAGAACACAAACAAGAGGCTTGCAACAGAAAAACATCAACGCCTCGCAACAACCATGTTATGCTCTACTCGTGAATCACATCTACGCATAGATCTAGCTCGATACCAATCAAGGGTTTCGCAGCATAGTAAATCAAAATTTTCTACGGCTTAACAGAGGGAAAGCCAAGATCTAATCTAGGAGATGCAAACAACGAGAGAGATTGGATTAGATCTTCATACCCTTGAAGATTCAAGACAGCGGAACGCTCGTGAACGGGTGATGTAGTCGCATCGCTTCTCCTCCTCGCGATCCGATCCGATCTAGCACCACAAGTGGCGGTGCCTCCGTGAGATGCACAGACCTCGACGCCTCCTCCTTCCTCGGACCAGCAAGTATGGTGGAGAGATAGATTGGATCTACAACACGACGGGCGTGGTGTATATGGTGGAGAATTTCTGCAGCAGGCTTCGCCACAAATGGGAGGGAGAGAGGAAGGCAGGCTACTAGGGTTTGGAGGAAGGTGTGTGGGAGGGGCACCACTATATATATAGAGGGGGTGCGGCCAGCCCATCCCTCCAAGCCTATCTCTAGTTTAAACGATTTAAACTCTCCCTTCTAGAAACCCTATCTTATCTCTAGTTTAAACGATTTAAACTTATCTAGGATCGGCTGGGCCCTATGGGGCCTTGTGCCCTGCCCAATGCGCCAGGACACTCCCTCATAGGCCCATGCCC
>JAJUPC010000805.1:0-74856 GCA_023614405.1 Avena insularis
TACCGCACTTGTTATTTGTGAACTTATTGTTGGACCATCCGACATGTGGATGGCTTGCCACTTGTGTGTTTGTACTTTGAGACTTTTTGTTATCTTGTTGTTTAGCTTTATCCTTGTGTTGCATGCTATATGTCTGCTTGTGTGATGTATTGTGCATAAATCATGTAAGGGTATCTCATTCTTATCTCTATATGAATAAACCACAGATGCCTCCCCGTCGCGCAAACACCAACCCCAACCCCAACATTACCCGGAAATGCAACAAATGATGAATGCGCAAACACAGCTTATGCAAATGATGACGACGTTCATCCAGAACCAGAACAACAACAACCCCAATAACAATAACAACAACAACAACAACCCTCCAGGTTTTGATATGCTCACCAGATTTCTGCGTCTGAGGCCAGCTAAGTTTTCGGGAACGACTGATCCCATGGTGGCCAATGATTGGCTGTTACGTGAACAAAGACTTAGTGACCGTGGGATGCACAGATGCTGAAAAGGTCGTTCGCGGCACATCTGCTGGAAGGACCAGCCGCATGGTGGGACAACTTCAGTTACCGCCTATTGATGAAGTGACTTGGGCTATCTTTGAAGATGGCTTTCGACTACACATATCTCACCGGGAATGATGAGCCTGAAAAGAAGGAATTTCACAACTGAAGCAGCGCCACCACAGCGTGGCTGAATATATTGAAGAGTTCAACAATTTGGCGCGCTATGCACCGGATGAGGTTGACACTGATGCCAAGAGGAAGGAAAAGTTTCTGGAAGGCTTGAATGACGAACTGAATCTGCAGCTGTCTGTGGCATATGTTCCAACTTATCAGTCGCTGTGTGACAAGGCTGTTATTGTGGAGAATAAAATGAAGCAAGTTGAGAGTAGAAAGAGGAAACACTCCGACAAGCATAGCTCGGGATCGTCTCATAAACGATCTCACTATGATGATAGTGTCAGCTCAGGATCCCACAAGCATGGGAAGTTTAACAAGCACCACAACCACAACCGTCATGACAACAAGCATCATCGCAGTCATGACAATGATAAGTACAAGAACCACAAGAGTGGATATAAGAGCCACCATAGTGGAAGTGGAAGTGGAAGTGGAAGTCAACCTAAGAAGGACAACAGTCAGGTTGAATGCTTCAAATGCAAGAAGCTGGGGCATTATGCTAATGAGTGCCCTGAGAAGAACGTTGAAGGACCTAACAAGCCCAATCCTTTTCAGAAAGGACAGGTTAACCACACCAATGTGGAGGAGGTCTATGAAGAACCTGATGCCGTTCTTTGGTAAGTTCGCACTCAATTCCATCTCAGCATTTGTACTCTTTGACACTAGTGCATCTCATTCATTCATATCAAAATCTTTTGTTGATATAAATGGGTTTGCATCTGAAAACATTGGGTGTCCGATAAAAGTTAGCTCTCCGGGAGGGGATATGATAGTGAGTCTTGGATGCCGGGATCTAGTCATAGAGATCGGAAAACCTAATAATCCTAAATTCCCAAGGATTGGATGTAATTTTGGGAATGGATTGGATGGCTAAGTATGAGGGAGTACTAGATTGTGCAAATCGCACAATTTCACTCACAACCCCTGAAGGTAAGAGGATAACATTTAAGTCCAAATTTAAATCTAAAGGAAGCAAGCTAAATTCTCTTAAGGGGGTTAGCATGGACAGTGTGCCAATTGTGTGTGAGTATCCGGATGTGTTCCCAGAAGAGTTACCGGGAATGCCACCAGATAGAGACGTGGAGTTTATAATAGATTTGGAACCAGGTTCTGGACCAAGGGCAAAAAGGCCTTATAAAATGTCAGTTGACGAACTTAAGGAACTCAAGAAACAACTTGGAGAACAATTGCAGAAAGGATTCATCCAGCCAAGTTCTTCATCTTGGGGAGCTCCGGTTTTGTTTGTAGAAAAGAGAGACAGAACTCAAAGGTTATGCATAGATTACCGTTCTCTCAACGAGGTAACCATCAAGAACAAGTATCCTTTGCCAAGAATAAATGACTTGTTTGATCAGCTAGAAGGAGCATGTGTGTTCTCGAAGATTGATCTTGGTCGCTATTTTCAACTCAAGATAAGAGAGCAAGACATACCTAAAACAGCATTTACCACGAGGTATGGATTGTATGAGTACACTGTGATGCCTTTTGGTTTAACCAACGCTCCGGCATACTTCATGAATATGATGAACAAAGTGTTCATGGAATTTCTCGACAAGTTCGTTGTCGTTTTCATCGATGACATCTTAGTCTACTCCAAGAGCAAGGAAGAGCATGAAAGACATCTACGCTTGATACTTGAGAAACTAAGGGAACATAAGCTTTTGTAAGATCCCTCCTTATTAAAGGAAAAAGATCCCTGTGATTGCAATGCTAGTCCCTGGATCATTGCTAGCATCCACAGTTTAAGATGAAGTACACAGATACAAAGGTCGTTTATTACAGTCATTCCAGAGATAAAACATAGTCTTTTACAACTCATGGCCAAAGGCCTAATACAAGAGTTTATGGAATAAGTAAATAAACATAAGTCTTCATCTTCATGTGCCACAGGCAAGCATGTTGAGTGTAGACTCATGACTCCTAATCATCATCAGAGTAACCTGCAACATCATAAGTTACAGCCACAGAGGGTCAATACTTTGGAATAGTATTGGCAAGTGATACCTTAGTATATATTTAAGTGGGCTATAATACTATATGCATTTGGCTGGTGGAGCTTAGGCTTGCATTGCTCAAAATAGATTTTTCCTTAACCTTTTGAAAACACTAAGTTTTTGTAAGGCATAAAACACCCAAGGCATCTACCAATCAAAGACTGAAGATCCACTCCGGGCATCTACCAATCAATGACTGAAGATCCTTTTAACCCTTGTTCACCCACAAGTTTTATTTAGAAATTGGAGTGATGAGATTCTTGAAGTTTC
The DNA here is from genome assembly GCA_023614405.1 of Avena insularis. Lineage (NCBI taxonomy): Eukaryota > Viridiplantae > Streptophyta > Magnoliopsida > Poales > Poaceae > Avena > Avena insularis. The sequence goes on from JAJUPC010000805.1 coordinate 2,942, forward strand.
CATGTCTTGATGCTCAAATTGTCCTTTACAGGGACATGGCTAAGTACTTAGGTTTTACACTCGAGAGGTGGTGCACTTTCCCCACAAGCCTTGGTTTCCCAAGACATGATCCTTCAGTAGCCTTTCCTTAGTCAAATGGACGCGCTCCAACCTATCAACCCATCTACCACCCACTGTCCAAGAGACTAAGTTCCAGCATCCTAAGATCATGGCAGAGCCCATATTACCAAGTGGTTGCACTTGAAGCTTCTCAACATTTGACAACCCAAATCTCTTTGTTCTGGTGGCCATCCACAAGTGAGATACACAAGGTTCACCAGTACCCCTGGCCTTGTGTAACCACTCAACATAACCCAATCTTTCCATTCCACCCAGGTGATTCATTAACTTAGTTGTTTTGTTAAATAAAAACAAGTCCTTAGACTTAGAATATTTTTCCATAGTGTGAATATATAAACCACCCTTGTTTTCTAGTAGCTAGGCTAAGCATGGCATGGCAATTTGTCCTTAGGGAATTTCCTAGCAATTCTAGCATTCTATTCTAAATAGGATTTCCCAACATTAGTTGACAAAAGTAGCATGCAAGTCCTAACAAAAATATATCTAATGCAAGTATAAAATATAGGTAGGGAATATTCATGAAGATATCACTTGCCTTGGTAGTGTGGAGAGTAGCACTCGTCACAATCACAATCACTAGCAAAATCTACACACAAAGTTGTAGCATACAATTACACACAATTATATACAAACAAAAGTATTATGAATGCATGCATGCATGAATCTACCAAGTGATGATTTTTGAAAACTTCAACCAAGCAAGTGCATGAATACAGAAACTAAAACAAGTCACAAATCTAACCAAGACAACTTAAATAACCCTAAAACAAAAATACTAAACTAAATCTAAACTTAAAATGGCCTCAAACAAGTCTCTGCAATTTTAGCACATCTAATGGTTACTATATGCTAAACAAAAAGGATAGGCAGAAAGGTCTTGTTTTTCTGAATCCAACGGTATAAAGTTTGCAAAATTCCAACGTGGCATTCAAAAGATATAGGCATTTGAATTTGGATCAAATTTCTGGTTTTAAATTCTATTCTCAGATCTAACCTAGCCACGCGTCTTATTCTTATTCGCCCGTACCGGTTCGCGCTGGATCAAGCTCCACAGCCGTAGGATCTAAAGGGGCAGGTGCGGCTCAGATCGCGTACCGCTTCGGGTTTAAGTGATCTATCCTAGCGCTACGATGCAGATCTAACGGCTGCTACTACTCTGGCCAAGAACTGGCGGCGGAGCGGCGGCTACCGGCGGCGGAATCGTCGGTCGATGATGTTGCCGATGATGCAGACGGCGAGGAAGAAGGAGGAGTGGCTTACCGGGCTCAGGAGGTCACGGCGAAGCTCGTTGTACTCGCGGTTGGTCAAGGGGCGCTCTGTCTCGGCTGCGATTCCTCACCGGAGTTCGCGGCGGCGTCGGGTGCGTCGGGTGGTCGTCGTGGACGTCGCTGTGGTTCACCCCAAGGCAAGTCGAGGACACGGTTAGGTTCACAGGGTCAAGGCGAAGTAGTGAGCATGAACTAGGAGGCGCGGGGCGGTCTGGACTTACCACTAGAGCTCGTCGGAGTTGATGTCGCCGTCGGTGCTCGCGGTGTTAAGTGGAACCGACGACCTGGGGCAGTACAGGACAGACTAGCGAGGTCAGTAGATGCGCAAGGATTCACTGAGCAGGATAGCAAGAACGAGAGGCAAAGGGGAACACTGGCTCACTGAATCGATCGCCGGAGGGCTCTGTCCGCGGCGGTGCAACGCTGATTGAGGGCAGCCTGGTGGCGGAGTGAGCGAGGTGTCTGGGGGAAAAAGATCGTGGAGCAGAGAGGTTCTTATAGCCGGGGAAATCGACAGGAAACGCTCGGGTTTAATGCCCATTTACGCCGCGCCATTACCGGGCTTCACTGCCGCGGCGACGTGGTCGCAGCGGTGCAGGAAGACGAGGCGACGTGGACCAGGCCCGTTAAATGTGGGTCAGTTCGTGTGCTCAAGCAAGTGAGAGAAGAAAAGGAGAACCCGGGTGGGCTTGTTGGCTGGATCCGCTGGGCAGATTCTGGCCAAGCGCCTTTTCTTTCTTTAAGCTTTTTCTTTTTCTATTTCTATTTTCTGGATAGAATTTGATATGAATTCAAATCCTTTTTGAATTCAAACTTCTTTGGGGATTTTTGCAGGGTTCTTGTGGGTTCAAATGCAGTCAAATAACCATGTGGTCACCTTGCAAGTCTTGGTCAAGCTTGGGTCTTTGAAATAAGCAGAGACTTTGTCTCTTTGCAAATATTTGGAATAGGGTTTAGAAAATGTTTCTAAATTTTGAATCTTGGGTCAAAAGCTTCTCCTAGCTTTTCCAACCATGGAGGCAAACAAACAAATTCATAGACAATCCAATCCCAAAGGGTGATGGCCATTTGAGATAAATTGCCCACATGAAATCATAGCCAAAGTGTATGCCTCTAAATGATTTTGAGAAAAACCCTATATGAATGAATGATGCAAAGATGATATGAATGAGTTTTGAAACATGATTTTTAGGGATGTTACAAATCTAACCCCCTTAAAATGAATCTACTCGAGATTCGGATTGGCTAGCAAATAGGTGTGGGTGGTCTTTCCGAAGATCATCTTCTCTTTCCCATGTTGCTTCTTCTTCTGAATGATGATTCCATTGTACTTTGCAAAACTTGATAGTCTTTGTTCTCGTGACTCTTTCTGTAGTCTCAAGTATCTTGACAGGCTTTTCTTCATAGGTGAGATCACTTTCTAGTTGAACTTCTTCCAAAGATATGGTATCTTTCAAAGATGTTTCTTCCATTTCTGGGTGACATTTCTTGAGCTGGCTCACATGAAAAACATTATGGACTGCTAGTAAAGATGCTGGCAGTTCGATTTCATATGCAGCTTCTCCTCATGACTTAAAATATTGAATGGTCCCACATATCTTGGTGCTAACTTTCCTTTGACTCCAAATCTTTTACTCCACGAAGTGGTGATACTCTAAGATAAGCTCTATCCCCAACTTCGTAAGTGACTTCTCACGCTTAGCATCTGCGTAGCTTTTCCGTCGAGACTGTGCTATCTTCAATCTGCTCTAACCAATTTGACTTTTCTTCTGGCGTCTTTGATAAGGTCTGGTCCAAACAAACTTCTTTCTCCCACACCATTCCATAGCAATGGGTGGTACACTTTCTTCCAGATAGAAACTCAAATGGTGCCATCCCAATACTAGATTGGTGATCTGTTGTAAGAAAACTCGCATAAGGCGACTTTCATCCCAACTTGCTCCATAGTCTAGGGCACATGCCCTCAACATGTCTTCAAGAATTTGATTAGTCCTTTCTGTTTGTCCATCAGTTTGAGGATGAAAAGCAGTCTTGAATTCCAACCTCGCTCCTAGAGATTCATGAAGCTGTCTCCAAAAGTGAGAAGTGAACTGAGTTCCTCTATCGTACACAATATTCTTAGGTACACCGTGGAGGCATACAATTCTGCTCATGTAGATTTTGGCTAACTTTGCACGTATAAGTTGTCTTTACGGGTATAAAATGAGCCACTTTAGTTAGGCGATCTACTATTACCCATATGGAATCATACCCTGACCTGGTCCTTGGTAATCCGGTAATGAAATCCATACCAATACTTTCCCACTTCCATTCAGGAATAGGCATTGGTTGAAGCAATCCTGCTGGTTTCTGATGCTCCGCTTTCACTCTACTACACACGTCACACAAGGCAATGTGTTCACGATGTCCCTTTAAGATTGTTCCACCAAAATCTTTCTTTCATATCCATATACATTTTGGTGTTTCCGTGAATAGAATACGGAGAGTTATGGGCTTCTTGTAAAATCAGTTTCCGTAATTCGGATCTTGTGGAACACAAATACGCTTTCGTGCCATAAAGTACCTTGTTCGTCCATATGGAAACTTTTAGCTTTCCTTGACTAATCCTTTCCTTAATCTCTTCGATTTCTTTATCCGTCTTTTGGGCTTCCTTAATCTTATCCAACAGAGTGGGTTGAACATCCAATGACATAAGATGTCCTTTAGGCACAATCTCCAACCTGAGTTCCTTGAATTGCTTACACAAATCATCCGCAATTCACCTTTGGTAAGACCATTTACAAATGCTTTACGACTTAGAGCATCTGCTACTACATTTGCTTTACCGGGGTGGTATTGCAAATTTAAGTCATAATCCTTGATAAGTTCTAGCCATCTTCTTTGTCTCATATTGATCTCCTTCTGGGTGAAGATATATTTCAAGCTCTTATGGTCGGTGAACACTTCACAACGTTTTCCCAAAAGGTAATGTCTCCATGTTTTGAGTGCATGGACAACAGCGGCTAACTCTAAATCATGAGTAGGATAATTTATTTCATGACTTTTGAGTTGTCTCGAGGCATAAGCCACAACTTTTCCGCCTTGCATAAGTACGGCTCCTAATCCTTGATGAGAAGCATCACAATATACCTGGAAATCCTTTTCCAAATCTGGTAGGCACGTAATGTGTCTTGACACAAGTCTCTTCTTTAGTTCTTGAAAGCTGAGTTCACACCCTTCGACCAAGCAAATTTCTTATCTTTCTTTAACAATTCCATTGGTTTAGCAACCTTAGAAAATTTTCAATGAATCTTACCTAGTAACCTGCTAAACCAAGGAAACTACGAACCTCTTTTACATTCTTAGGAGATTCCCATTACATTTACTGAAACCTTAGCAGGTCAATGCTACACCATCCTTTGTCATAACATGACCAAGAAATCCAACTTCCTCTAACCAAAACTCACACTTGCTGAACTTGGCATAAAGTTTATGTTCCCTTAGTTTCTCAAGTATCAAGCGTAGATGTCTTTCATGTTCTTCCTTGCTCTTGGAGTAGACTAAGATGTCATCGATGAAAACGACAACAAACTTGTCGAGAAATTCCATGAACACTTTGTTCATCATATTCATGAAGTATGCTGGGCGTTGGTTAATCCAAAAGGCATCACGGTGTACTCATACAATCCATACCTCGTGGTAAATGCTGTTTTAGGTATGTCTTGCTCTCTTATCTTGAGTTGAAAATAGCCGACCAAGATCAATCTTCGAGAACACACAAGCTCCTTCTAGCTGATCAAACAAGTCATTGATTCTTGGCAAAGGATATTTGTTCTTGATGGTTACCTCGTTGAGGGAACGGTAATCTATGCATAACCTTTGAGTTCTGTCTCTCTTTTCTACGAACAAAACTGGAGCTCCCCAAGATGAAGAACTTGGCTGGATGAATCCTTTCTGCAATTGTTCTCCAAGTTGTTTCTTGAGTTCTTTAAGTTCGTCAACTGACATTTTATAAGGTCTCTTTGCTCTTGGCCCAGATCCTGGTACCAATTCTATTATAAATTCCACATCTCTATCTGGTGGCATTCCTGGTAACTCTTCCGGGAACACATCCGGATACTCACACACAATTGGCACCGTGTCCATGCTAACCCCCTTAAGAGAATTTAGCTTACTCCCTTTAGATCTAAAGTTGGACTTGAATATTATCCTCTTACCTTCAGGGGTTGTGAGTGAAATTGTACGATTTGCACAATCTAGTACTCCCTCATATTTAGCCATCCAATACATTCCCAAAATTACATCCAATCCTTGGGAATTTAGGATTATTAGGTTTACTGGAAACTTATGTTTTCCGATTTCTATGTCTAGATCATGGCATCCAAGACTCACTATCATATCCCCTCCCGGAGAGCTAACTTTTATCGGACACCCAATGTTTTCAGATGCAAACCCATTTCTTTCGACAAATGCTTTAGATATGAATGAATGAGATGCACCAGTGTCAAAGAGTACAAATGCTGAGATGGAATTGAGTCTGAACTTACCAGCAACGGCATCAGGTTCTTCATAGACTTCCTCCACATTGATGTGGTTAACCTGTCCTTTCTGAAAAGGATTGGGTTTGTTAGGTCCTTCAACGTTCTTCTCGTGGCACTCATTAGCATAATGCCCCACTTCTTGCATTTGAAGCATTCAACCCGACGTTGTCCTTCTTAGGTTGACTTCCACTTCCACTTCCTCTTGCAGTATGGTGTCTCTTTTTTGCACTCTTGTGGTTCTTGTTGTTTTAATTGTCATGACGGGGTTGATGCTTGTTGTCATGACGGTTGTGGTTGTGGTGCTTGTTAAACTTCCCATGCTTGTGGGATCCTGAGCTGACACTATCATCATAGTGAGTTCGTTTATGATACGATCCCGAGCTATGCTTGTCGGAGTGTTTCCTCTTCTTACTCTCGACTTGCTTCATTTTATTCTCCACAATAACAGCCTTGTCACACAGCGACTGATAAGTTGGAACATATGCCACGCACATTGCAGATTTAGCTCATCATTCAAGCCTTCTAGAAACTTTTCCTTCCTTTTGGCATCGTGTCAACCTCATCCGTGCATAGCGCCGATTGTTGAACTCTTCAATATATTCAGCCACTGTGGTGGCGCCGCTTCAGTTGTGAAATTCCTTCTTTTCAGGCTCATCATACCGTGAGATATGAGTGGTACGAAATCCATCTTCAAAGATAGCCCAAGTTACCTCATCAATAGGCGTGGTAATCCGAAGTTGTCCCACCATGTCATGCTGGTCCTTCCAACAGATGTGCTGCAAACCTGACCTTTTCAGATCTGCATCCTACGGTCACTAAGTCTTTGTTCACAGAACGTAGCCAATCATTGGCCACCATGGGATCAGTCGTTCCTGAAAACTTAGCTGGCCTTAGACGCAGAAATCTGGTGAGCATATCAAAACCTGGAGGGTTGTTGTTGTTTTTGTTGTTGTTGTTGTTGGGATTGGGGTTGTTGTTGTTGTTCTGGATGAACGTCGTCATCATTTTCATAAGCTGTGTCTGCTATTTCATCATTTGTTGCATTTCCGGGGTAATGTTGGGGTTGGGGTTGGTGTTTGCGCGACGGGGAGGCATCTGTGGTTTATTCATATAGAGATAAGAATGAGATACCCTTACATGATTTATGCACAATACATTTCACAAGCAAACACATAGCAAGCAACACTAGGATAAAAGCTAAACAACAAGATAACAAACACACAAGTGGCAAGCCATCCACATGTCGGATGGTCCAACAATAAGTTCATAAATAACAAGTGAGGTCAATAAAGATAACTGAGTAGTCAAATCTACTCGTCGGCATCAATCTCCTCCTCGACAAAGGTAAGACCTGCGTTCTCCATTGCGGTCTTGTTCTCCTCGATGGTAGTGGTCAAAGAATCGATCTTGGCCTTGAGAGCCCTCTTCTGGGAACGAAGCCTCTCAATCACTGTCTGCTGCTGCTCTAACTCGAAGTCCTTGGACTGTAGTTCCTCGGTCATATCACGAATCCTCTTGTTCCTATCCTGGACACGCTTCTCTTGACTCTTGAACTTACGGTCTTGGGTTTCGAACTTTGCCTCCATCTCCTTGACTATCTCTGCCCCTGCCGCGAAGAGCTTGTCCTTCTCAAAGCTGCACCTGAGCTCGTCATTACTAAGCATGACGTTGGTCCTATCGGTATCCACGTGCCTAATAAGAGTCTCTAAGTCCGGAGGTACAGGCGTATCGGCTCTCTGTGACCTCGAGTCGTCCTCAAAGTCAATGGACTCTCCGTCATCATCACGCCTTAAGGCGTGGAAGTGAGTGCCTCTAACCTGTCGGGAGTGACGCCCTAACGATCGTCCTATCGATCTGCATGACCACCTCCATGCCTCTCTCCCCTGTCATCGTGCATAAGCTTGAAGACGATAGCCTCCGTAGTAGGCTCAAGGCGTCTGGCTGGTTCACCTTGAAGCCCCAAAGGTCCTTCCTCTCAAACTTGGTGAGTGGGTGCACCGTAATGATAGGAAGAGGGAGATCGAGTAAAGTAGTAAGCTCTACGATACGAGGACCAAAACGGGTAACTGGAACTCCTCAACAGTCTTGATGGCAATAGGCATCTATTTATAAGATTGAAAAGTTAGAACAACACAATTTAAATTAAACAAGACAACATTCTAGCATAACCATGGAACACAAAATCACACAAGTCATGCATACATAAATCCATTACACCAACCAAGGTTCAAACTTTTAAGGTATCATTTTTGAAAATAAGGTGATAGGTGGTGGTCCAACTAACGAAGTGCGCTTACAATCCTATCTCATTGGATCTGGTGGCTAACACAATGTTCCTAGTGGCAATCACCCTTTCTTGTTCACATGCTTCTATCACTAAGTCTATGATATCTCCTCTTAAGGATTGGTTGGTGATTTCCAACTCTTGGGTATGTTCCTTCTCTTTCTCTAAGTCTTTTTGGAGGTTGAGCATCCTGCACTTGACTCTAGCACTTAGTTCCTTGATAGTCTTCCAAGCTGCTTCTTTTGCTGACTCAAAGAATGTGGTGTGCATAAAAGTGTTGGTGTACATGCAGAAGCCTTTTTCTTTGTGGTTGTCTTCCTTGTTCTTGTACAAGTGAAGTTGCACCCACCAATACTCCACTCCATCCTCTATTACTGGAAAGCCCTTGTACACTGCTGCACCATGTACTCCCATGGTTTCCATGAGGTCCTTGAGAATCTTGGGAAACTCAGTCTCACACTCCAAGGTCATGGTCATGAGTGGTCCTTTCTTCACGGCTTCGTTGACGGAGTTCATCTACAAATAGAGATGAGAAGAAGAAGATTAGAAAAGTTTACGAGAAGAATAGACAAGTGTAGAAGAAGTTAAAATTTTTCCTTAGTGGTTTCCAATCCTAGGGTCATAATCCTACAGGCAACACAGTGCTCTGATACCATCTGTAAGATCCCTCCTTATTAAAGGAAAAAGATCCCTGTGATTGCAATGCTAGTCCCTGGATCATTGCTAGCATCCACAGTTTAAGATGAAGTACACAGATACAAAGGTCGTTTATTACAGTCATTCCAGAGATAAAACATAGTCTTTTACAACTCATGGCCAAAGGCCTAATACAAGAGTTTATGGAATAAGTAAATAAACATAAGTCTTCATCTTCATGTGCCACAGGCAAGCATGTTGAGTGTAGACTCATGACTCCTAATCATCATCGAGTAACTGCAACATCATAAGTTACAGCCACAGAGGGTCAATACTTTGGAATAGTATTGGCAAGTGATACCTTAGTATATATTTAAGTGGGCTATAATACTATATGCATTTGGCTGGTGGAGCTTAGGCTTGCATTGCTCAAAATAGATTTTTCCTTAACCTTTTGAAAACACTAAGTTTTTGTAAGGCATAAAACACCCAAGGCATCTACCAATCAAAGACTGAAGATCCACTCCGGGCATCTACCAATCAATGACTGAAGATCCTTTTAACCCTTGTTCACCCACAAGTTTTATTTAGAAATTGGAGTGATGAGATTCTTGAAGTTTCCATGTCTTGATGCTCAAATTGTCCTTTACCAGGGACATGGCTAAGTACTTAGGTTTTACACACTGCAGAGGTGGTGCACTTTCCCCACAAGCCTTGGTTTCCCAAGACATTATCCTTCAGAGCCTTTCCTTAGTCAAATGGACAAGCTCCAACCTATCAACCCATCTACCACCCACTGTCCAAGAGACTAAGTTCCAGCATCCTAAGATCATGGCAGAGCCCATATTACCAAGTGGTTGCACTTGAAGCTTCTCAACATTTGACAACCCAAATCTCTTTGTTCCTGGGTGGCCATCCACAAGTGAGATACACAAGGTTCACCAGTACCCCTGGCCTTGTGTAACCACTCAACATAACCCAATCTTTCCATTCCACCCAGGTGATTCATTAACTTAGTTGTTTTGTTAAATAAAAACAAGTCCTTAGACTTAGAATATTTTTCCATAGTGTGAATATATAAACCACCCTTGTTTTCTAGTAGCTAGGCTAAGCATGGCATGGCAATTTGTCCTTAGGGAATTTCCTAGCAATTCTAGCATTCTATTCTAAATAGGATTTCCCAACATTAGTTGACAAAAGTAGCATGCAAGTCCTAACAAAATATATCTAATGCAAGTATAAAATATAGGTAGGGAATATTCATGAAGATATCACTTGCCTTGGTAGTGTGGAGAGTAGCACTCGTCACAATCACAATCACTAGCAAAATCTACACACAAAGTTGTAGCATACAATTACACACAATTATATACAAACAAAAGTATTATGAATGCATGCATGCATGAATCTACCAAGTGATGATTTTTGAAAACTTCAACCAAGCAAGTGCATGAATACAGAAACTAAAACAAGTCACAAATCTAACCAAGACAACTTAAATAACCCTAAAACAAAAATACTAAACTAAATCTAAACTTAAAATGGCCTCAAACAAGTCTCTGCAATTTTAGCACATCTAATGGTTACTATATGCTAAACAAAAAGGATAGGCAGAAAGGTCTTGTTTTTCTGAATCCAACGGTATAAAGTTTGCAAAATTCCAACGTGGCATTCAAAAGATATAGGCATTTGAATTTGGATCAAATTTCTGGTTTTAAATTCTATTCTCAGATCTAACCTAGCCACGCGTCTTATTCTTATTCGCCCGTACCGGTTCGCGCTGGATCGAGCTCCACAGCCGTAGGATCTAAAGGGGCAGGTGCGGCTCAGATCGCGTACCGCTTCGGGTTTAAGTGATCTATCCTAGCGCTACGATGCAGATCTAACGGCTGCTACTACTCTGGCCAAGAACTGGCGGCGGAGCGGCGGCTACCGGCGGCGGAATCGTCGGTCGATGATGTTGCCGATGATGCAGACGGCGAGGAAGAAGGAGGAGTGGCTTACCGGGCTCAGGAGGTCACGGCGAAGCTCGTTGTACTCGCGGTTGGTCAAGGGCGCTGTCTCGGCCGCGATTCCTCACCGGAGTTCGGCGGGCGGCGTAAAGCGTCGGGTGGTCGTCGTGGACGTCGCTGTGGTTCACCCCAAGGCAAGTCGAGGACACGGTTAGGTTCACAGGGTCAAGGCGAAGTAGTGAGCATGAAATAGGAGGCGCGGGGCGGTCTGGACTTACCACTAGAGCTCGTCGGAGTTGATGTCGTCGTCGGTGCTCGCGGTGTCAAGTGGAACCGACGACCAGGGCAAGACAGATGACTAGCGAGGTCAGTAGATGCGCAAGGATTCACTGAGCAGGATAGCAAGAACGAGAGGCAAAGGGGAACACTGGGCTCACCGGAATCGATCGCCGGAGGGGCTCTGTCCGCGGCGGTGCAACGCTGATTGAGGGCAGCCTGGTGGCGGAGTGAGCGAGGTGTCTGGGGGAAAAAGATCGTGGAGCAGAGAGGTTCTTATAGCCGGGGAAATCGACAGGAAACGCTCGGGTTTAATGCCCATTTACGCCGCGCCATTACCGGGCTTCACTGCCGCGGCGACGTGGTCGCAGGCGCGGTCTGGGGAAGACGAGGGCGACGTGGACCGGGCCCGTTCGTCAGCGAGGTGCGCGGAGTGCAGGTGGGGTCGGGCTGTCAGCGGCTGTCTGCGTGTGCTCGCGCGTGAGAGAAGAAAAAGGAGAACCCCGGGTGGGCTTGCTGGGCTGGATCCGCTGCTGGGCCAGATTCTGGCCGCGCGGCCTTTTTCTTTTCTTTAAGCTTTTTCTTTTTCTATTTCTATTTTCTGGATAGAATTTGATATGAATTCAAATCCTTTTGAATTCAAACTTCTTTGGGGATTTTTGCAGGGTTCTTGTGGGTTCAAATGCAGTCAAATAACCATGTGGTCACCTTGCAAGGCTTGGTCAAGCTTGGGTCTTTGAAATAAGCAGAGACTTTGTCTCTTTGCAAATATTTGGAATAGGGTTTAGAAAATGTTTCTAAATTTTGAATCTTGGGTCAAAAGCTTCTCCTAGCTTTTCCAACCATGGAGGCAAACAAACAAATTCATAGACAATCCAATCCCAAAGGGTGATGGCCATTTGAGATAAATTGCCCACATGAAATCATAGCCAAAGTGTATGCCTCTAAATGATTTTGAGAAAAACCCTATATGAATGAATGATGCAAAGATGATATGAATGAGTTTTGAAACATGATTTTTAGGGATGTTACAGCTTTATGCCAAATTCAGCAAGTGTGAGTTTTGGTTAGAGGAAGTTGGATTTCTTGGTCATGTTATGACAAAGGATGGTGTAGCAGTTGATCCTGCTAAAGTTTCGGCTGTGACAGAATGGGAATCTCCTAAGAATGTAAAAGAGATTCGTAGTTTCCTTGGTTTAGCAGGTTACTACAGAAGATTCATTGAAAAATTTTCTAAGGTTGCTAAACCAATGACAGAATTGTTAAAGAAAGATAAGAAATTTGCTTGGTCTAAAGGATGTGAACTCAGCTTTCAAGAATTAAAGAAGAGACTTGTGTCAGCACCAGTACTGTGCCTACCAGATTTGGAAAAGGATTTCCAAGTATATTGTGATGCTTCTCATCAAGGATTAGGTGCCGTACTTATGCAAGGCGGAAAAGTTGTGGCTTATGCCTCGAGACAACTCAAAACTCATGAAGTAAATTATCCTACTCATGATTTAGAGTTAGCATTGTAGTCCATGCACGCAAAACATGGAGACATTACCTTTTGGGAAAACATTGTGAAGTATTCACCGACCATAAAAGCTTGAAATATATCTTCACCCAGAAGGAGATCAATATGAGACAAAGAAGATGGCTAGAACTTATCAAGGATTACGACTTGAATTTGCAATACCACCCCGGTAAAGCAAATGTAGTAGCAGATGCCCTAAGTCGTAAAGCGTTTGTAAATGGCCTTACCAAAGGTGAATTGCCAGATGACTTGTGTAAGCAATTCAAGGAACTCAGGTTGAGATTGTGCCGAAGGACATCTCATGTCTTTGGATGTTCAACCCACTGCTGGATAAGATTAAAGAAGCCCAAAAGACGGATAAAGAGATCGAAGAGATCAAGGAAAGGATTAGCCAAGGGAAAGCTAAAAGTTTCCATATGGACGAACAAGGTACTTTATGGCACGAGAACGATTTGTGTTCCACAAGATCCGGAAATGCGAAACTGATTTTACAAGAAGCCCATAACTCTCCGTATTCTATTCACCCGGAAACACCAAAATGTATATGGATATGAAAGAAAGGTTTTGGTGGAACAATCTTAAAAGGGACATCGCCAACACATTGCCTTGTGACGTGTGTAGTAGAGTGAAAGCAGCATCGAAACCAGCGAGTTTGCTTCAACCAATGCCTATTCCTGAATGGAAGTGGGAAAATATTGGTATGGATTTCATTACCGGATTACCATGGACCAGGTCAGGGTATGATTCCATATGGGTAGTCGTAGATCGCATAACAAAAGTGGCTCATTTTATACCCGTAAAGACAACTTATACCAGTGCAAAGTTAGCCAAAATCTACATGAGCAGAATTGTATGCCTTCACGGAGTACCTAAGAGTATTGTGTCCGATAGAGGAACTCAATTCACTTCTCACTTTTGGAGACTTCATGAATCTCTAGGAACGAGGTTGGAATTCAGCGGCTTTTCATCCTCAAACTGATGGACAAACAGAAAGGACTAATCAAATTCTTGAAGACATGTTGAGGGCATGTGCCCTAGACTATGGGGAAAGTTGGGATGAAAGTCTGCCTTACGCAGAGTTCTCTTACAACAACAGTCACCAATCTAGTATTGGGATGGCACCATTCGAGTCTCTATACGGAAGAAAGTGTACCACCCCATTGCTATGGAATGGTGTGGGAGAAAGAAGTTTGTTTGGACCAGATCTTATCAAAGACGCCGAAGAAAAGGTCAAATTGGTTAGAGACAGATTGAAGATAGCACCTCGACAAAAGCTACGCAGATGCTAAGCGAGAGAAGTCACTTACGGGTTGGGGATAGAGCTTATCTTAGAGTATCACCACTTCGTGGAGTAAAAGATTTGGAGTCAAAGGAAAGTTAGCACCAAGATATGTAGGACCATTCAACATACTAAGTCGCAAGGGAGAAGCTGCATATGAAATCGAACTGCCAGCATCTTTATTAGCAGTCCATAATGTTTTTCATGTGAGCCAGCTCAAGAAATGTCACCCAGAAATGGAAGAAACATCTTTGAAAGATACCATATCTTTGGAAGAAGTTCAACTAGAAAGTGATCTCACCTATGAAGAAAAGCCTGTCAAGATTCTTGAGACCACAGAAAGAGTCACAAGGACAAAACCATCAAGTTTTGCAAAGTACAATGGAACCATCATTCAAGAAGAAGCTACATGGGAAAGAGAAGGCGATCTTGGAAAGACCACCTCACCTATTTGCTAGCCAATCCGAATCTCGAGGGAGATTCATTTTAAGTTAGATTTGTAACATCCCAAAAATCATGTTTCAAAAACTCATTCATTTCATCCTTGCATCATTCATTCATATAGGGTTTTTCTCAAAATCATTTAGAGGCAGAAGTTTGAGCTATGATTTCATGTGGGCAAATTGTCTCAATTGGCCACCACCCTTTGGGATTTGTTTGTCCATGACCTTGTTTGCTTGCCTCCATGGTTGGAAAGATTAGGAGTAGCATTTAAACCCAAGATTCCAAATTTAGAAATAGTTTCAAACCCCTATTTCAAATATTTGCAACTAGAGCAAATCTCTGTTTATTTTGAAACCCAAGCTTGTCTAAGCCTTTGCAAGGTAACCACTAGGATATTTGATTGTTTATGAACCCACAGAACCCTGCAAAAATCCCCAAAACAGTTTGAATTCAAAAGGATTTGAATTCATATCAAATTCTATTCAGAAAATGGAATTAGAAAAAGAAAAGGCCTAAAGAAAAGAAAAGGGCCGAGCGGCCAGGGCCCAGCAGCAAAACAAGCCCAGCGAGCCCACCCGGGGATCTCCTTTTCCTTCTCACACGCCATGAAGACGCGTTAAGTCGCTGACAGACAGACCCCACCGCCACCTCGCACTCTTCGCTGACGAGCGGGCCCGGTCCACGTCGCCCTCGTCTTCCCCAGACCGCGCCGACGACCACGTCGCTGCAGCAGTGATGGCCGGTAATGGCGCGGCGTAAATGGGCATTTATCCTCGAGCGTTTCCTGTCGATTCCCCGGCTATAAGATCCTCTCTGCCTCGTGATCTTTTTCCCCCAAACACCTCACTCACTCCGCCACCAGGCTGTCCTCAATCAGCTTTGCCCCGCCGCAGACAGAGCCTCTCCGACGATCGATTCCGGTGAGTCCAGAGCTCCCCTCTGCCTCTCGTTCTTACAATCTGACTCAGCATGTCTTGGCGCACCTCCTGACCTCACTAGTCCGTCTTGTACTGCCCAGGTCGCCGGTTCCACTTGACACCGCGAGCACCGACGGCGACATCTACTCCGACGAGTTTTTCCGGAAGGTACAGACCGCTCGCCTTTCCGTTCACGCCACTACTTCGCCTTGACCACTGTGAATCTAACCGTGTCCTCGCCTTGCCTTGGGGTGATCCACGCGACGTCCCACGGACGACCACCCGACGCGCCGCCACGAACTCCGGTGAGCAATCGCAGCGTGCGAGCGCCCTTGACCAACCGCAAATGCGAAGCTTCACCGTGACCTCCGAGCCCGGTGAGCTACTCCTCCTTCTCCCTCTCCGTGCGCCGTCGGCAACGTCATCGACCGACGATTCGCCGCCGGTAGCACTCGCCGCCATTCTTGGCGAGAAATAGCAGCCGTTAGATCCGATCGTGGCGCTAGGATAGATCCACTTAACCTCAAGCGGTATGCGATCTGAGCCGCTAGTTTTCATTTAGATCCTACGGCTGTGGAGCTCGATCCGGTCTTGAAACGGCAGCGAATAAGAGCATGACGTGGCTAAGTTAGATCTGAAAATAGATTTAAAACCAGAAATTTGATCCAAATTCAAATGCCTATATCTTTTGAATCCCATGTTAGAATTTTGCAAACTTTATACCGTTGGATTCAGAAAAACAAGACCTTTCTGCCTATCCTTTTTGTTTAGCAAATAGTAACCATTAGATGTGCTTAAATTGCAGAGACTTGTTTGAGGCCTTTTTGAATATAAGTTTAGTTTAGTATTTTATTTTTAGGGCTATTTAAGTTGCCTTGGCTATTTTGTGACTTGTTTAGTTTCTGTATTCATGCACTTGCTTGGTTGAGTTTTCAAAAATCATCACTTGGTAGATTCATGCATGCATGCATTCATAATATTTTTGTTTGTATATATTTGTGTGTAATTGTGTGCTATAACTTTGTGTGTAGATTTTGCTAGTGATTGTGATTGTGACGAGTGCTACTCTCCACACTACCAAGGCAAGTGATATCTTCATGAATATTCCATACCTATATTTTATACTTGCATTAGATATATTTTGTTAGGACTTGCATGCTACTTTTGTCAATTGATGATGGGAAATCCTATTTAGAATAGAATGCTATAATTGCTAGGAGAATTCCCTAAAGATAAGTTGCCATGCCATGCTTAGCCTAGTTACTAGAAAACAAGGGTGGTTTATATATTCACACTATGGAAAAATATTCTAAGTCTAAGGACTTGTTTTTATTTAACAAAACAACTAAGTTAATGAATCACCAGGTGGAATGGAAAGAATGGGATATGTTGAGTTGTTACACAAGGCCAGGGGTACTGGTGAACCTTGTGTATCTCACTTGTGGATGGCCACCCAGGAACAAAGAGATTTGAGTTGTCAAATGTTGAGAAGCTTCAAGTGCAACCACTTGGTAATATGGGCTCTGCCATGATCTTAGGATGCTGGAACTTAGTCTCTTGGACAAGGTGGTAGATGGGTTGATAGGTTGGAGCGCGTCCATTTGACTAAGGAAAGGCTACTGAAGGATCATGTCTTGGGAAACCAAGGCTTGTGGGGAAAGTGCACCACCTCTGCAGAGTGTAAAACCTAAGTACTTAGCCATGTCCCTGGTAAAGGACAATTTGAGCATCAAGACATGGAAACTTCAAGAATCTCATCACTCCAATTTCTGAATAAAACTTGTGGGTGAACAAGGGTTAAAGGATCTTCAGTCTTTGATTGGTAGATGCCCTGAGTGGATCTTCAGTCTTTGATTGGTAGATACCTTGGGATAGTCTTTGCCAAACAAAAATTTAGTATTTTCAAAAAGTTAAGGAAAAATCTATTTTGAGCAATGCAAGCCTAAGCTCCACCAGCCAAATGCATATAGTATTATAGTCCACTTAAATATATACTAAGGTATCACTTGCCAATACTATTCCAAAGTATTGACCCTATGTGGCTGTAACTTATGATGTTGCAGGTTACTCTGATGATGAATAGGAGTCATGAGTCTACACTCAACATGCTTGCCTGTGGCACATGAAGATGAAGACTTATGTTTATTTACATATTCCATAAACTCTTGTATTAGGCCTTTTGCCATGAGTTGTAAAAAAACTATGTTTTATCTCTGGAATGACTGTAATAAACGACCTTTGTATCTATGTACTTCATCTTAAACTGTGGATGCTAGCATTGATCCAGGGACTAGCATTGCAATCACAGGGATCTTTTCCTTTAATAAGGAGGGATCTTACATTGCAACATAGTTGCTATGTCTTATTGTTAGAACTTTATCTTTCATGTTATTTTGAGTACTATGATCCTAGCTATCAATGTTTTACAAATACTTTGATCAAGTTTATGATGGTGCATGTCACCTCAAAAATTATTCTTTCTTTTCATCACTTACCTACTCGAGGACAAGCAGGAGTTAAGCTTGGGGATGTTGATACGTTGCTAACGTATCCATAATTTTTGATGTTCCATGCTTGGTTTCTATCTACTTTCTTATGTTTTATCCGCTCTTTAGAGTACTTTTTATACACTTTCTTGGACTAACCTATTAACAAGATGCCACAATGCCAACTGCCTATTTTCTGCTGTTTTTGGTTCTAGGAAAGTCAGAAAATGAATATTCTCGGAATTGGACAGGACAAAAGCCAAAGTCAGTTTTTCACTAAGGGGGACATGGAGCCAGAATACGAGACGGAGAGGGGCCAGAGGGCCGCCACACCACCTAGCCGTGCGACCAGGCCTGGCCCGCGCCAGGGGGTGGTGTGTCCGCCTAGGGCACCCCCTCGGCCTCCCCTTTCGCCTATAAGATGCCTCTGATACAGAAACCCTAAGTACCCGATCAAAATTCCATGAAAGAGTATATAGCCGCCGTCATCTCCATCCCTAGATCGGGAGGGATCTGAAGCTCTTCCCGGCACCCTTAGGAGGAGAATTCACCACAGGCCTTCTTCATCACCATGCAAGCCTTCGGTGTGATGCGTGAGTAGTTCATCCTTGGACTACGGGTCCATGTAGTAGCTAGATGGTTGGTTCTTCTCCTTTTTGCTACCATGTTTAGATCTTGTGAGCTCTGTTCATGATCAAGATCATCTATTTGTAATCCTACATGTTGTGTTTGCGGGGATCCGATGGATATTGAGATGCTATTTCAGATTGATTATTGATTCTATCATGTCTTTGTTATTTGTGATCTTGCATGCTCTCCGTTGTTAGTAGATATCTTGGCCGAGTAGATGCTAGCAACTCCAAGAGGGAGTATTTATGCTCGATAGTGGGTTCATGCCTCTAGTAATCTGGAGAAGTGATAGAAATCACTAAGGTACTAGATGTGTTGTTGCTACTAGGGAGAAAACAACAATCCTTTGTTCATAGAACAATTGTATTGTTTACTTTACACGCAATGCGTAATGCAATTATATGTTGCTTGCAACTTAATACTGGAGGGGTTCGGATGATAACCTGAAGGTGGATTATTAGTCATAGATGCAGTTGGATTACGGTCTATGTATAATGTTGTAATGCCCAATCAAATCTCATAGGAGTCAAGATGATTAGTATATGCATGATTGCTTTCTCGATGTTTGTCAATTGCCCCGCTGTAATTTGTTCACCCAACATGTCATCTATCTTAAGAAGAGCCACCACTAGTGAACTATGGACCCTGGTCCATTCTTTTACCATCAATCTACAACTATTTATCGCTTTACATTTTCTCGCAGCTTTTACTTTCTTCCACACAATACATTTAATCCTTTGTTTTCAGCAAAACCGGTGAGATTGACAACCTCACTGTAAGTTGGGGGCAAAGTTCTGTGGTTGTGTTCTGCAAGATTCCAAGTTGGCAACAACACCTTGGAGGTGTTTCCTTACTCCTACTGGTTCGATAACCTTGGTTTCATAACTGAGGGAAACTTACTGTTGTGCTCATCATACCTTCCTCTTGGGGTTCCCAAACGAGCTCGACATCAACCACGAGCCAGCAAGCATCATTGTTGCAATAAGTGTTTAAGTCCAAAGAAGAAACATTGCAATGGGATAGAGATGAAGGATCATCATTAGTGACCACAATATCAACATTGCAATTTCCCACACCACCCACCATATCATTACCTTGTGTCTCGCCACACACAATGGGAGAATATCATTTTGCGGCCCGAAAGTTGGGGCGCCCAGGCAACGCGGTACCCAAGTTGATTTTAATCACCGTGATTCGAAAAGTTGGGGCGCCAATTGCTGAGAGCGGTCTTTCGAGTGAATGATGGCCAAAGCCAATATTTTCAAATCGCGCCCGTTAAGTCAGGATATTCTATTACACTAGTTCCTGTTGTGCCCCTTCTTCACTGGTCACTCTTCTTAGCCACCCTACACGTGTCATAGGGGAAAATCCATCACTGTACTTTCCTAACTCTCAACATTGAATATTGCTACGGTGGCGGCGGTCCCTTTTCTTCCCTTCCCCGACCCTAAATCTGCCGGCGGCGGAGGACCGTTTTTTCCCTCCCCCGACACTGAATCCGACAGTGGCGGCCCATTATGTCTTGCAAGGCGAAGGTTGTAGCTACGTCACCGACTGATTCAGGTCCGTCTGGGCCCAAGTCTAGGGCTCAACACGTAGCAGCGACGAGGTCTTTAGCCCCGGTTAGCGAGGAGGCCAGCAAGGATTCTGCTCCCAAGGTACCTACGAGCAGCGGGTTGAAGAGAAAAGCAAGGCCGGCGGCGGATTGTTCGGCTCCGGTGGGCGGATGCAGCACCCAGATCTCGAAGAAAAAACCTAGGAGAAGAGCGAGAGGTGAAATTTTCTTATATGTGCCTTATCTTGCAAGTAGATTAGTTACGGCATAATGGAATCGAATGAACTGAAAAGTTCCCCTTTTTAATCAAATTAGGCACGACTTTGATACAAGGGACCTATATGAGTTCACAGTTCATGTTCGGCAGTACACTACAAAACTTGATTTTGGTTGCGAGAGGGTTGTGTTCGGGCAAGATGTGCATCTGCTTGTGAATTGCAAAGAGGTTATGTCTGTTTCGCAGCTGGTAGATATGCTTGCCACTAGAATTCCCTGGGGTTCTAGACAGAGGACAAAATTGGTGTGGCGCAACATGAATGATACCTATCAGCAAATTGAGCACTTCCATGAGCTTCAGATGGTTTGGGAGTGTTGTGCAGCTGATCGTAAGGTGAAAGTTGAAGCGATGATTGATGATATGTATGCAGATGTTGGAGATCTTGCTGCTAGAGCTTCTGCTCCTAGAGAATACAGACCAATAGATGTTGATCTAGATAAGTTCAGTATACGCATAGAGGTGGATTCATACATGGCAAAACTTGATGAGGGAGTTAATAAGCCAGTTTTGTCATGTACATTGGAGATCACTATCGATTCCAAAAACATAACTCTTGATGAAATGAGAGAGATGATCGGTAAGGAAATCAGTATTGGCCCTAAGTAGATGGCAAAAATCCAGTGGTGGCATCATAAGAAGCAGCAATTCATAGATGTTTTGGATACTAAAGATCTTATGCAGATTATGCAACGAAAGAAGCGAACCAGGAAGGTGTTCTTCCTTGGTACCATTTCTGATGTTGTTGAATGGGTTATAGTGGATTAGATGCCCCTGTAGTGGCTGAACAGAATGAGGTGGTCGACATCGATGAGATCTGATGAGAGCTGCTACCCTAGGCTTGTCATATGGACCACGGGGTTCCCCTGCCTGTATTTGTAATATCGACTGCTGTTGTATTTAGAGCGTATTTCTGTGATTATGTTTGTTGAGAGATTGCGATATAATGTTGTGCGAGCTGTTGAGATTTTCGGACATGTCACTCACTAAAACCATCATTGTTGTAATAAGACATAAGTACATTGTAGTTGACATGATTATGTTTCTTAAGATGATGTACCGTACTTGTTTCTGTTATTATGTTTGTTGGGACATTGTAATGTAATGTTTTGTGAAACCATGACTAGACAAGTGATGCATAAATACATTGTAGTTGACATGATTATGTTTCTTGAGATGATGTACTTTGTTTCATTATTTTGTTTGTTGAGAGATTGTAATGTAATGTTTTGCGAAACCATGACAGGACAAGTGATGCGTAAGTAACTTGTAGTCGACATGATTTTGTTTCTTGAGTTGATGTAATATACTTGTTTCTATGATTATGTTTGTTGATATATTGTAATGTGATGTTTTGTGAAACCATGATGTGATTATGTTTGTTGAGAGATTGTAATGTAATGTTTTGTGAAACCATGACTGAAGAAGTGATGCATAAGTACCTTATAGTTGACATGATTTTGTTTCTTTAGATCATGTAATATACTGGTATGTTTTCGTTAGGCAATAAAATTGGGATGGAGGGAGTGCAGGTTTAATATTTGAAATGAGAATGTATGAAGAGAATCCATATTAGGCAGGAGAGTAATCCAGGGAAAGGGCATGGTATCCATTAAACTATTGTAACATGCCAATTTAGTCATTGTTGCAGCGGTAGAAGGGATGCTCTCTCTCTCTCTCTCTCTCTCTCTCTCTCTCTCTCTCTCTCTCCCCGACACCGACGCCGACGCCGTCGCCTGCGATGACGCATTCGCCATGCTGTCCTTGAATGGCGAGGACGACCAGTCGAGCAGCGACAACCTTCTCTCCGACATCGAGTATTCCTTCCATGATGTGAGTTCCTCTGTTTTCTCGGGCTAGGGTTAGGCAATGGTAAATCTCTCGATCTGAGCTCCATATGTGCATGTAATCATGTTCGATTTCAGCTTTGCATTTACCTATAGGTACCACGGACGATCTACGACTCCGAATGGGAGGGCCTAGATCTCGATGGAGAAGTGCCATGTGACCATGGGCTAAAACTGAGGAGATATGTTGCATTCGAAGGTAGTAACACTAGGAGAAGGTTTTTGGGTTGTACAAATCAGGTTTGTTTACATTATGTGCAATTGTGATATGAAGTAAAATGTATCGTGCATGTTCATAACACTATAGTGTGTGTTTTTAGGTTGGCCCGGTGTGTAAAGCAGTAGAGTGGGTGGATCTTGAGTGGCTAGATGCACTTAAGAAATGTTTGGCACAATTATGGGAGATGTATGAGTTGGAAAGGTCAGGGAGATTTACTGATGTAAGTGATGCAGCTGAAAAAATTACAAGCTGTCGGTACAAAATAAGGAGCTGGAACAAGAAATCGAGAATTTGCAGTCAGAGCTAATTGTCGGAATCGATGGGAGCTTGGTTGTTGGAACTACAAAGAATCTTCAGGATAGTCACAGGTAGCTGATTCATAATGCAGAAAAGGAGAGGGTTCAACTCTGGGAAGACAATAATAAGCTAGAGTACTGCATTGCGGATCTGTTGAAGGAATTAAAGAAGGCGCGTGAGGGTGAACAAGGACAGACTATAGAGGATAAAGGAAATTCGAGATGAATAATGTATGTTGTGCCAATGCCTGAAACTAGTTAACTACAAGACTTGCAGTTGTGCTTTCTTAACTAAGCCAAACTCAATCCTCGAGCAAACTAATTTCAGATGAACACACATATCGTGCATAGATTTAAGTTCACGCTTACAAAATCACCACTGCAGAGGATAAACCAAGCAGTTCAGTACTAAATAGACATATGTTGTGTTCAAGCGAGCCTGGCCCGGAGCTGCCTGTTTTCCTCCCTAAGATCGGCCAGCTCCTTTAGTACTATGTCGTGCTTCAGCTGTAGGTTCCTACGCTCCATCACAGATTGGAGAAGTTGGTCCGTAGCCATACGATTTTCCTTCAAGATCCCTTTCATGACCTCCGTTTTCTTCCTAGCCGAGGTGCGACCTTCACTGTGTAGCTTCGCCGAGCCGGCGTTTAACTCCTTCAGTTTCTGGCACTTGTCAGAAAGGACCACGAGTTCAGCGCGCAGGTGATCAAAGGCCAGTTTCTGGGAATCCTGCTTCTCCCCCTGGATTGCTATCTTGTCATTTAGCTAGGTCACCAGGTCCTGGTCGATCTTTCACCTCTTTCCTTGCAATAAAAATACATAGTATGGTTTGTTCAGTTCACCAGGACAAGCTGGTTAGTTTCCATAATTAACTGAATCGACTAGTGGCACTGTCATAATTTCAAGGAAGAAGCAATCTAGGACTAATCAACATTTTATGAATCGACTAGTGGCACTGTCATAATTTCAGTTTCAAAGACAAATAAGATTTATCTGCAGTTTATTGTGCTATGGGTTTTTCCCAATATCACCAAATAGTAGTGGGAGAGTGGCAAACTCATAATGCAGAAACCCATGTCCAGATACATAATGGAAAAAGCACATGGTGTCCATTCATGAACATGAACACCAACACATGTCTAGATAGATAAGGAGTTACCCTAGGATTCTTATTGCACCCTATAATGGGAAGTAGACTTGGGCATTGCTCCCTGAACCCTAAACATTACAAAAGGAGTGGAGGATGAACTGATATTCGTGTCCCCACTAATGGGAATCAGACTTGGGCATTGCTCCGATACGCCTCTAGACATGCCCTTAGCTCCTCGTTCTCTTTCCGAACACCCTCGAGTACGGTGATCCCTATGCTCATGTCCTCCTTCATCTCCTTCACTGCATCTAGGCAACCGTTCCTGTCATGGTAGGCTCGGATGGTAGCCTTGGTCTCCTCAACGCGTCCTCTGAGTGCCTCGCTGACTTCATCCTGCAGGAGAATGCACCTTTCCACGCGATTCTTCTTCTCCTCCATGAGCTCATTGATTATCTTGATGGCTTGTTCTTGCCTATTCAAGTTACGATCGAGCACTTTGTTTAGCCTCACGATGTCACGTGCAAAATCTAGCGAGATCTCCTTCTGCACAGATAATTGCTTGCGTAGGCTCTCATTATCTTGGGTGAGGGAGCGTGCAAGCTCATGTTGGTTGACAATCTTGGAACTGATCGCGGCCACCTTGTCACGGTACTCGGCCTTTAATCGCTGCATCGTTCATGTTAATTGAAATAGGAATTCTATAATTACACTCCAGGTTCCAGGTGAATACTAATACAGATCAAAAAAATCCCCATTGAATCTATTGACCGTAGTGTTAAAAAATGGACCTAGAGATCTATTCATGACCACGATAAACTAATCCTAATCACAAAAA
This sequence comes from Avena insularis, assembly GCA_023614405.1. Taxonomy (NCBI): domain Eukaryota; kingdom Viridiplantae; phylum Streptophyta; class Magnoliopsida; order Poales; family Poaceae; genus Avena; species Avena insularis. Next base: position 27,387 of record JAJUPC010000805.1, read on the forward strand.
ATCCATAGTGAATCTATGAACAGTGGTATTAAGGAAATACCAAGAGATCCAGTCATATTCATGAAAACTAATACAACTCGCAAAAGAAGAAGAAAAACCAATGCAGGGCGGATAGGATCTAAGAAATCCACATCACAACTCGGAGAAATAACAGCGTGGAGATTTGTACCTCGCTGAGACATGGAACAGGGCCGAATGGGTCCTGCAACGCCTCCGTCGTGGTGGATTCGGGATCCACGGTCAGCCTATAATACGTAGAAGAGGAAGATAAAGAAGAAGAAGAAAAACAAGAAGAAGCTGAATAACATCATGATGGAGAGAAAGATGGAGAAGAATTAGAACAAGAAGACCGTACTGGGAGGAGCCCTCGCCTGCTAGAACATTCGGCGCCATTGTCGGGGGAGATTGGGCCTCGATGAGAGGGTGGGCTTGAGCGGCTGGTAGAGCAAGACGTCCCTCGTGGAGATTTCTCTCCCTTTTCTCTGCGAGGATCGTTGACTGGCCTCTCCCCTCCTCAGTGGAGCCATGGCTTGTAGGGTGAGGGTGGCGGCGGCAGGAGGAAGGAGATAGTGATTAGTGTGGGAGAAGAGTCAAAGAGTACATGCCATGGTCTAGTAGTACTAGTACTATTATACAAGACCACCGTGTATGGTCTACCTTCTCAAAGAACCTAGGGAGGCAGGCAGGGGTAGGGAATCGATGGGACTTGTCTTTATTACGATGGACATTTCAATGGTCTTCTACGCTGCCCAAAATCCAGTATATAATAAGGGGAGTGCGAGCCGGGTGGTCATCACGGGAATCGGCGCGCACATCCCACGTGCGTGTGTCACGTGTTGATGGGGCAATGACATGCGCAACTGCTGCACGATCACGTCGGCGAGTCGAACTCCGTCGAACTCCACGTGACAAGCACGCACGGGATATTTACGAGTCTAGAATACGTTGTGCCACTTTTGTTGTGATAAAATTATGTTCAGTACGCGAGATATTACTTCTTTCTTCTTTTTTTTGATAATCGACAAATGCATGCGTGGACACGACGCACGAAACCACTGCTCATCCTTGATCAGATCGGCACCCCACTCTATGTACCCGCCATCGACCATTCGGAGCAACTACCTCGAGCACGATGCCCCCTCGCCGTGGCAATGGCAGGTCCAAGCTGTCCACTGACCGTCCTGCATCCCCGGCTCTTCGCTGCATCGTTCGCGCTTGCGATTTGCCTGCTGAGGCGGCACGTCGTGTCCGACCACACCAGGATCCATCAACATCAGCACTCGAGGACACCGCAGCATCAAAGCTCGCACCTGACGCGCAGGAGGAGCGTGGGGTACCTGCAGCGTCGGACGAGCGCAAAGCAGCAGCCAGGACGGGGGCACGTGTTGCACCGGCGAGTACGGACAAGAAGAGGAATGAGAAGAAGACCATGAAGAAGAGAGGAGATAGCTATTTGGACGAGTCCAACTCGGCCAACGAGGAGGCGTTCATTGATCAGTTGGAGGCAGAAGAGGAGGAGAGTGACGTGGACCCGTGGGACTACGCAGAGGAGGAGGAGGAGGACTCCGACAAGGAGATAGCACGCTTATTCGAGGAAGGGGACAGTGTCGAGTCATCATAGGAGGACACCGACAGCGGCAATGGCAGGGACCATGGTGTTGACGAAGACGAGGACGAACCAGAAGACGAAGACGATGGCTTCTTCGAAATATGATCATTTATTTTATTTATTTCAGATAGATAGATGGATTTTCACTTGTTTATGGAGGTAAAGTATTGGTGGCACGGATAGAGAGGTGGCACGGATTGACCATGCATAAAAAAAGTGGAGAAGGGAGGGGTTATCCTACCCGTTGGATCACATAGGATCAACGGTTGGTGGAGACGATCCGCGTGACATCTATGTCAGCCAATCAGGGAGTCAGGGAGTAGCACCCAGAGTGAGCACACGTTTGGGATTTTGTGAGATTTGTGACCGAGAGAGAGGGCAAATCTCTTTTCACAATCCGCCTATGGATCCACCAGTGTCATTGCATGTGTGTTCTTCTCATTAACCACAACTAGAGTCATTGCATGTGTGTTCTTTTCACAGACAACATATGGAACCACCATTGTCATCGAAATGTGTTTTCTTTCATTAACCACAACTGGAGTCATTTCATGACTGTTCTTTTCACATACCACATATGGATCCACCCGTCTCATTGAAATGTGTGTTCTCTTCAGAGACAACACATGGATCCACCAGTGTCATTGCATGTGTGTTCTTTTTACAAACAACAACCAGAGTCATTGCATGTGTGTTCTTTTCACATACCACATATGGATCCACCAGTGTCATTGAAATGTGTGTTCTCTTCAGAGACCACACATGGATCCACTAGTGTCATTGCATATGTGTTCATTTTACTAACAACTGGAGTCATTGCATGTGTGTTCTTTTCACAATCCACCTATGGATCCACCAGTGTCATTGCATGTGTGTTCTTCTCATTAACCACAGCTAGATTCATTGCATGTGTGTTCTCTTTAGAGACCACACATGGATCCACCAGTGTCATTGCATGTGTGTTCTTTTTACTAACAACAACTAGACTCATTGCATGTGTGTTCTTCTCAAATACCACATATGGATCCACCAGTGTCATTGCATGTGTGTTCTCTCAGAAACCACACATGGATCCACCATTGTCATTGCATGTGTGTTCTTTTTACTAACAACAGCTGGAGTCATTGAATGTGTGTTCTTTTCACAATCCACCTATGAATCCACCAGTCTCATTGCATGTGTGTTCTTCTCATTAACCACAGCTAGATTCATCGCATGTGTGTTCTCTTCAGAGACCACACATGGATCCACCAGTGTCATTGCATGTGTGTTCTTTTTACTAACAACAACTGGAGTCATTGCATGTGTGTTCTTTTCACATACCACATATGGATCCACCAGTGTCATTGCATGTGTGTTCTCTTCAGATACCACACATGGATCCACCAGTGTCATTGCATGTGTGTTCTTTTTACTAACAACAACTAGAGTCATTTCATGACTATTATTTTCGCATACCACATATGGATCCACCAATGTCATTGAAATGTGCGTTCTTCTCATTAACCACAGCTAGAGTCATTGAAATGTGTGTTCTTTTCACATACCACATATGGATCCACCAGTGTCATTGCATGTGTGTTCTCTTCAGAGACAACACATGGATCCACCAGTGTCATTGCATGTGTGTTCTTTTTACTAAGAACAACTAGAGTCATTTCATGACTATTCTTTTCGCATACCACATATGGATCCACCAATGTCATTGAAATGTGTGTTCTTCTCATTAACCAGCTAGAGTCATTGAAATGTGTGTTCTCTTCAGAGACCACACATGGATCCACCAGTGTCATCGCATGTGTGTTCTTTTTACTAACAACAACTAGAGTCATTGCATGTGTGTTCTTTTCACATACCACACATGGATCCACCAGTGTCATTGAAATGTGTGTTCTCTTTAGAGACCACACATGGATCCACCAGGGTCATTGCATGTGTGTTCTTTTTACTAACAACAAATGGAGTCATTGCATGTGTCTTCTTTTCACATACCACATATGGATCCACCAGTGTCATTGCATGTGTGTTCTCTTCAAAGACCACACATGGATCCACCAGTGTCATTGCATGTGTGTTCTTTTAACTAACAACAACTATAGTCATTTCATGACTATTCTTTTCACATACCACATATGGATCCACCAGTGCCATTGAGATATGTGTTCTTCTCATAAACCACAGCTAGAGTCATTGCATGTATGTTCTCTTTAGAGACCACACATGGATCCACCAGTGTCATTGCATGTGTGTTCTTTTTACTAATAACAACTGGAGTCATTGCATGTGTGTTCTTTTCACATACCACATATGGATCCACCAGTGTCATTGAAATGTGTGTTCTCTTTAGAGACCACACATGGATCAACTACTGTCATTGCATGTGTGTTCTTTTTACTAACAACAACTAGAGTCACTGCATGTGTGTTCTTCTCACATACCACTTATGGATCCACTAGTGTCATTGAAATGTGTGTTCTCTTCAGAGACCACACATGGATCCACCAGTGTCATTGCATGTGTGTTCTTTTTACTAACAACAACTGGAGTCATTGCATTTGTGTTCTTTTCACAATCCACCTATGGATCCACCAGTGTCATTGCATGTGTGTTCTTCTCATTAACCACAGCTAGATTCATTGCATGTGTGTTCTCTTTAGAGACCACACATGGATCCACCAGTGTCATTGCATGTGTGTTCTTTTTACTAACAACAACTAGACTCATTGCATGTGTGTTCTTCTCAAATACCACATATGGATCCACCAGTGTCATTGCATGTGTGTTCTCTCAGAAACCACACATGGATCCACCAGTGTCATTGCATGTGTGTTCTTTTTACTAACAACAGTTGGAGTCATTGAATGTGTGTTCTTTTCACAATCCACCTATGAATCCACCAGTCTCATTGCATGTGTGTTCTTCTCATTAACCACAGCTAGATTCATCGCATGTGTGTTCTCTTCAGAGACCACACATGGATCCACCAGTGTCATTGCATGTGTGTTCTTTTTACTAACAACAACTGGAGTCATTGCATGTGTGTTCTTTTCACATACCACATATGGATCCACCAGTGTCATTGCATGTGTGTTCTCTTCAGAGACCACACATGGATCCACCAGTGTCATTGCATGTGTGTTCTTTTTACTAAGAACAACTAGAGTCATTTCATGACTATTCTTTTCGCATACCACATATGGATCCACCAATGTCATTGAAATGTGTGTTCTTCTCATTAACCAGCTAGAGTCATTGAAATGTGTGTTCTCTTCAGAGACCACACATGGATCCACCAGTGTCATCGCATGTGTGTTCTTTTTACTAACAACAACTAGAGTCATTGCATGTGTGTTCTTTTCACATACCACACATGGATCCACCAGTGTCATTGCATGTGTGTTCTTTTTACTAACAACAACTGGAGTCATTGCATGTGTCTTCTTTTCACATACCACATATGGATCCACCAGTGTCATTGCATGTGTGTTCTCTTCAAAGACCACACATGGATCCACCAGTGTCATTGCATGTGTGTTCTTTTAACTAACAACAACTATAGTCATTTCATGACTATTCTTTTCACATACCACATATGGATCCACCAGTGCCATTGAGATATGTGTTCTTCTCATAAACCACAGCTAGAGTCATTGCATGTATGTTCTCTTTAGAGACCACACATGGATCCACCAGTGTCATTTCATGTGTGTTCTTTTTACTAATAACAACTGGAGTCATTGCATGTGTGTTCTTTTCACATACCACATATGGATCCACCAGTGTCATTGAAATGTGTGTTCTCTTTAGAGACCACACATGGATCAACTACTGTCATTGCATGTGTGTTCTTTTTACTAACAACAACTAGAGTCACTGCATGTGTGTTCTTCTCACATACCACTTATGGATCCACTAGTGTCATTGAAATGTGTGTTCTCTTCAGAGACCACACATGGATCCACCAGTGTCATTGCATGTGTGTTCTTTTTACTAACAACAACTGGAGTCATTGCATTTGTTTTCTTTTCACATACCACATATGGATCCACCAGTGTCATTGCATGTGTGTTCTCTTCAGATACCACACATGGATCCACCAGTGTCATTGCATGTGTGTTCTTTTTACTAACAACAACTAGAGTCATTTCATGACTATTATTTTCGCATACCACATATGGATCCACCAATGTCATTGAAATGTGCGTTCTTCTCATTAACCACAGCTAGAGTCATTGAAATGTGTGTTCTCTTTTTAGACCACACATGGATCCACTATTGTCATTGCATGTGTGTTCTTTTTACTAACAACAACTAGAGTGATTTCATGTGTGTTCTTTTCACATACCACACATGGATCCACCAATGTCATTGAAATGTGTGTTCTCTTTAGAGACCACACAAGGATCCACCAGTGTCATTGCATGTGTTTTATTTTTACTAACAACAACTAGAGTCATTGCATGTGTGTTCTTCTCACATACCACATATGGATCCACCAATGTCATTGCATGTGTGTTCTCTTCAAAGACCACACATGGATCCACCAGTGTCATTGCATGTGTGTTCTTTTAACTAACAACAACTGGAGTCATTTCATGACTATTCTTTTCACATACCACATATGGATCCACCAGTGTCATTGAAATATGTGTTCTTCTCATTAACCATAGCTAGAGTCATTGCATGTATGTTCTCTTCAGAGACCACACATGGATCCACCAGTGTCATTGCATGTGTGTTCTTTTTACTGACAACAACTGGAGTCATTGCATCTATGTTCTTTTCACATACCACATATGGATCCACCAGTGTCATTGAAATGTGTGTTCTCTTCAGAGACCACACATGGATCCACCACTGTCATTGCATGTGTGTTCTTTTTACTAACAACAACTGGAGTCATTGCATGTGTGTTCTTTTCACATACCACATATGGATCCACCAGTGTCATTGAAATGTGTGTTCTCTTCAGAGACCACACATGGATCTACCAATGTCATTGCATGTGTGTTCTTTTTATTAAAAACAACTGGAGTCATTGCATGTGTGTTATTTTCACATACCACATATGGATCCACCAGTGTCATTGAAATGTGTGTTATTCTCATTAACCATAGCTAGAGTCATAGCATGTGTTCTCTTCCGAGACCACGCATGGATACACGAGTGTCATTGCATGTGTGTTCTTTTTACTAACAACAACTGGAGTCATTGCATGTGTGTTATTTTCACATACCACATATGGATCCACCAGTGTCATTGCATGTGTGTTCTCTTCAGAGACCACACATGAATCCACTAGTGTCATTGCATGTGTGTTCTTTTTACTAACAACAACTGCAGTCATTTCATGAATATTCTTTTCACATACCACATATGGATCCACCAGTGTCATTGCAATGTGTGTTCTTCTCGTTAACCACAACTAGAGTCATTGCATGTGTGTTCTCTTCAGAGACCACACCTGGATCCACCAGTGTCATTGCATGTGTGTTCTTTTTACTAACAACAACTGGAGTCGTTGCATGTGTGTTCTTTTCACATACCACATATGGATCCACCAATGTCATTGCATGTGTGTTCTCTTTAGAAACCACACATGGATCCACCAGGGTCATTGCATGTGTGTTCTTTTTACTAACAACAACTAGAGTCATTGAATGTGTGTTCTTTTCACAATCCACCTATGGATCCACCAGTGTCATTGCATGTGTGTTCTTCTCATTAACCACGACTAGATTCATTGCATGTGTGTTCTCTTTAGAGACCACATATGGATCCACCAGTGTCATTGCATGTGTGTTCTCTTCAGAGACCACACATGGATCCACCAGTGTCATTGCATGTGTGTTCTTTTTACTAAGAACAACTAGAGTCATTTCATGACTATTCTTTTCGCATACCACATATGGATCCACTAATGTCATTGAAATGTGTGTTCTTCTCATTAACCAGCTAGAGTCATTGAAATGTGTGTTCTCTTCAGAGACCACACATGGATCCACCAGTGTCATCGCATGTGTGTTCTTTTTACTAACAACAACTAGAGTCATTGCATGTGTGTTCTTTTCACATACCACACATGGATCCACCAGTGTCATTGCATGTGTGTTCTTTTTACTAACAACAACTGGAGTCATTGCATGTGTCTTCTTTTCACATACCACATATGGATCCACCAGTGTCATTGCATGTGTGTTCTCTTCAAAGACCACACATGGATCCACCAGTGTCATTGCATGTGTGTTCTTTTAACTAACAACAACTATAGTCATTTCATGACTATTCTTTTCACATACCACATATGGATCCACCAGTGCCATTGAGATATGTGTTCTTCTCATAAACCACAGCTAGAGTCATTGCATGTATGTTCTCTTTAGAGACCACACATGGATCCACCAGTGTCATTTCATGTGTGTTCTTTTTACTAATAACAACTGGAGTCATTGCATGTGTGTTCTTTTCACATACCACATATGGATCCACCAGTGTCATTGAAATGTGTGTTCTCTTTAGAGACCACACATGGATCAACTACTGTCATTGCATGTGTGTTCTTTTTACTAACAACAACTAGAGTCACTGCATGTGTGTTCTTCTCACATACCACTTATGGATCCACTAGTGTCATTGAAATGTGTGTTCTCTTCAGAGACCACACATGGATCCACCAGTGTCATTGCATGTATGTTCTTTTTACTAACAACAACTGGAGTCATTGCATTTGTTTTCTTTTCACATACCACATATGGATCCACCAGTGTCATTGCATGTGTGTTCTCTTCAGATACCACACATGGATCCACCAGTGTCATTGCATGTGTGTTCTTTTTACTAACAACAACTAGAGTCATTTCATGACTATTATTTTCGCATACCACATATGGATCCACCAATGTCATTGAAATGTGCGTTCTTCTCATTAACCACAGCTAGAGTCATTGAAATGTGTGTTCTCTTTTTAGACCACACATGGATCCACTATTGTCATTGCATGTGTGTTCTTTTTACTAACAACAACTAGAGTGATTTCATGTGTGTTCTTTTCACATACCACACATGGATCCACCAATGTCATTGAAATGTGTGTTCTCTTTAGAGACCACACAAGGATCCACCAGTGTCATTGCATGTGTTTTATTTTTACTAACAACAACTAGAGTCATTGCATGTGTGTTCTTCTCACATACCACATATGGATCCACCAATGTCATTGCATGTGTGTTCTCTTCAAAGACCACACATGGATCCACCAGTGTCATTGCATGTGTGTTCTTTTAACTAACAACAACTGGAGTCATTTCATGACTATTCTTTTCACATACCACATATGGATCCACCAGTGTCATTGAAATATGTGTTCTTCTCATTAACCATAGCTAGAGTCATTGCATGTATGTTCTCTTCAGAGACCACACATGGATCCACCAGTGTCATTGCATGTGTGTTCTTTTTACTGACAACAACTGGAGTCATTGCATGTGTGTTCTTTTCACATACCACATATGGATCCACCAGTGTCATTGAAATGTGTGTTCTCTTCAGAGACCACACATGGATCCACCACTGTCATTGCATGTGTGTTCTTTTTACTAAAAACAACTGGAGTCATTGCATGTGTGTTCTTTTCACATACTACTTATGGATCCACCAGTGTCATTGAAATGTGTGTTCTCTTCAGAGACCACACATGGATCTACCAATGTCATTGCATGTGTGTTCTTTTTATTAAAAACAACTGGAGTCATTGCATGTGTGTTATTTTCACATACCACATATGGATCCACCAGTGTCATTGAAATGTGTGTTATTCTCATTAACCATAGCTAGAGTCATAGCATGTGTGTTCTCTTCAGAGACCACACATGGATCCAGTAGTGTCATTGCATGTGTGTTCTTTTTACTAACAACAACTGGAGTCATTGCATGTGTGTTATTTTCACATACCACATATGGATCCACCAGTGTCATTGCATGTGTGTTCTCTTTAGAGACCACACATGAATCCACCAGTGTCATTGCATGTGTGTTCTTTTTACTAACAACAACTGGAGTCATTTCATGAATATTCTTTTCACATACCACATATGGATCCACCAGTGTCATTGCAATGTGTGTTCTTCTCGTTAACCACAACTAGAGTCATTGCATGTGTGTTCTCTTCAGAGACCACACCTGGATCCACCAGTGTCATTGCATGTGTGTTCTTTTTACTAACAACAACTGGAGTCGTTGCATGTGTGTTCTTTTCACATACCACATATGGATCCACCAATGTCATTGCATGTGTGTTCTCTTTAGAAACCACACATGGATCGACCAGGGTCATTGCATGTGTGTTCTTTTTACTAACAACAACTAGAGTCATTGAATGTGTGTTCTTTTCACAATCCACCTATGGATCCACCAGTGTCATTGCATGTGTGTTCTTCTCATTAACCACGACTAGATTCATTGCATGTGTGTTCTCTTTAGAGACCACACATGGATCCACCAGTGTCATTGCATGTGTGTTCTTTTTACTAACAACAACTGGAGTCATTGCATGTGTGTTATTTTCACATACCACATATGGATCCACCAGTGTCATTACATGTGTGTTCTCTTCAGAGACCACACATGGATCCACCAGTGTCATTGCATGTGTGTTCTTTTTACTAACAACAACTGGAGTCATTTCATGACTATTCTTTTCACATACCACATATGGATCCACCAGTGTCATTGAAATGTGTGTTCTTCTCATTAACCATAGCTAGAGTGATTGCATGTGTGTTCTCTTTAGAGACCACACATGGATCCACCAGTGTCATTGCATGTGTGTTCTTCTTACTAACAACAACTAGAGTCATTGCATGTGTGTTCTTTTCACATACCACATATGGATCCACCAGTGTCATTGCATGTGTGTTCTCTTCAGAAACCACACATGGATCCACCAGGGTCATTGCATGTGTGTTCTTTTTACTAACAACAACTAGAGTCATTGAATGTGTATTCTTTTCACAATCCACCTATGGATCCACCAGTGTCATTGCATGTGTGTTCTTCTCATTAACCACAGCAAGATTCATTGCATGTGTGTTCTCTTTAGAGACCACACATGGATCCACCAGTGTCATTGCATGTGTGTTCTTTTTACTAACAACAACTAGAGTCATTGCATGTGTGTTATTTTCACATACCACATATGGATCCACCAGTGTCATTACATGTGTGTTCTCTTCAGAGAGCACACATGGATCCACCAGTGTCATTGCATGTGTGTTGTTTTTACTAACAACAATTGGAGTCATTTCATGACTATTCTTTTCACATACCACATATGGATCCACCAGTGTCATTGAAATGTGTGTTCTTCTCATTATCCATAGTTAGAGTCATTGCATGTGTGTTCTCTTCAGAGACCACACATGGATCCACCAGTGTCATTGCATGTGTGTTCTTTTTACTAACAACAACTGGAGTCATTGCATGTGTGTTTTTTCACATACCACATATGGATCCACCAGTGTCATTGAAATGTGTGTTCTCTTCGGATACCACACATGGATCCACCACTGTCATTGCATGTGTGTTCTTTTTACTAACAACAACTGGAGTCATTGCATGTGTGTTCTTTTCACATACCACATATGGATCCACTAGTGTCATTGAAATGTGTGTTCTTCTCATTAACCACAACTACAGTCATTGCATGTGTGTTCTCTTCAGAGATCACACATGGATCCACTAGTGTCATTGCATGTGTGTTCTTTTTACTAACAACAACTGGAGTCATTGCATGTGTGTGTTTTCACATACGACATATGGATCCACCAGTGTCATTGAAATGTGTGTTCTCTTCGAAGACCACACATGGATCCACCAGTGTCATTGTGTGTGTGTTCTTTTTACTAACAACAACTGGAGTCATTGCATCTGTGTTCTTTTCACATACCACATATGGATCCACCAGTGTCATTGAAATGTGTGTTCTCTTCAGAGACCACACATGGATCCACCAGTGTCATTGCATGTGTGTTCTTTTTACTAACAACAACTGGAGTCATTGCATGTGTGTTCTTTTCACATACCACACATGGATCCACCAGTGTCATTGAAATGTGTGTTCTCATTAGAGACCACACATGGATCCACCAGTGTCATTGCATGGGTGTTCTTTTTACTAACAACAACTGGAGTCATTGCATGTGTGTTCTTTTCACATACCAAATATGGATCCACCAGTGTCATTGCATGTCTGTTCTCTTCAGAGACCACACATGGATGTCATTGCATGTGTGTTCTTTTTACTAACAACAACTGGAGTCATTTCATGACTATTCTTTTCACATACCACATATGGATCCACCAGTGTCATTGAAATGTGTGTTATTCTCATTAACCATAGCTAGAGTCATTGCATGTGTGTTCTCTTCAGAGACCACACATGGATCCACTAGTGTCATTGCATGTGTGTTCTTTTTACTAACAACAACTGGAGTCATTGCATGTGTGTTCTTTTCACATACCACACATGGATCCACCAGTGTCATTGCATGTGTGTTCTCTTCAGAGACCACACATGAATCCACCAGTGTCATTGCATGTGTGTTCTTTTTACTAACAACAACTGGAGTCATTTCATGAATATTCTTTTCACATACCACATATGGATCCACCAGTGTCATTGCAATGTGTGTTCTTCTCATTAACCACAACTAGAGTCATTGCATGTGTGTTCTCTTCAGATACCACACATGGATCCACCAGTGTCATTGCATGTGTGGTCTTTTTACTAACAACAACTGGAGTCATTGCATGTGTTTTGTTTTCACATACCACCTATGGATCCACCAGAGTCATTTCATGTGTGTTCTCTTCCGAAACCACACATGGATCCACCAGTGTCATTACATGTGTGTTCTTTTTACTAACAACAACCAGAGTCATTGCATGTGTGTTCTTTTCACATACCACATATGGATCCACCAGTGTCATTGCATGTGTGTTCTCTTCAGATACCACACATGGATCCACCAGTGTCATTGCATGTGTGTTCTTTTTACTAACAACAACTAGAGTCATTTCATGACTATTATTTTTGCATACCACATATGGATCCACCAATGTCATTGAAATGTGCGTTCTTCTCATTAACCACAGCTAGAGTCATTGAAATGTGTGTTCTCTTTTTAGACCACACATGGATCCACTATTGTCATTGCATGTGTGTTCTTTTTACTAACAACAACTAGAGTGATTTCATGTGTGTTCTTTTCACATACCACACATGGATCCACCAATGACATTGAAATGTGTGTTCTCTTTAGAGACCACACAAGGATCCACCAGTGTCATTGCATGTGTGTTATTTTTACTAACAACAACTAGAGTCATTGCATGTGTGTTCTTCTCACATACCACATATGGATCCACCAATGTCATTGCATGTGTGTTCTCTTCAAAGACCACACATGGATCCACCAGTGTCATTGCATGTGTGTTCTTTTAACTAACAACAACTGGAGTCATTTCATGACTATTCTTTTCACATACCACATATGGATCCACCAGTGTCATTGAAATATGTGTTCTTCTCATTAACCATAGCTAGAGTCATTGCATGTATGTTCTCTTCAGAGACCACACATGGATCCACCAGTGTCATTGCATGTGTGTTCTTTTTACTGACAACAACTGGAGTCATTGCATGTGTGTTCTTTTCACATACCACATATGGATCCACCAGTGTCATTGAAATGTGTGTTCTCTTCAGAGACCACACATGGATCCACCAGTGTCATTGCATGTGTGTTCTTTTTACTAACAACAACTGGAGTCATTGCATGTGTGTTCTTTTCACATAATACTTATGGATCCACCAGTGTCATTGAAATGTGTGTTCTCTTCAGAGACCACACATGGATCTACCAATGTCATTGCATGTGTGTTCTTTTTATTAAAAACAACTGGAGTCATTGCATGTGTGTTATTTTCACATACCACATATGGATCCACCAGTGTCATTGAAATGTGTGTTATTCTCATTAACCATAGCTAGAGTCATTGCATGTGTGTTCTCTTCAGAGACCACACATGGATCCACTAGTGTCATTGCATGTGTGTTCTTTTTACTAACAACAACTGGAGTCATTGCATGTGTGTTCTTTTCACATACCACACATGGATCCACCAGTGTCATTGCATGTGTGTTCTCTTCAGAGACCACACATGAATCCACCAGTGTCATTGCATGTGTGTTCTTTTTACTAACAACAACTGGAGTCATTTCATGAATATTCTTTTCACATACCACATATGGATCCACCAGTGTCATTGCAATGTGTGTTCTTCTCATTAACCACAACTAGAGTCATTGCATGTGTGTTCTCTTCAGAGACCACACATGGATCCACCAGTGTCATTGCATGTGTGTTCTTTTTACTAACAACAACTGGAGTCATTGCATGTGTGTTCTTTTGACATACCACATATGGATCCACCAGTGTCATTGCATGTGTGTTCTCTTCAGAAACCACACATGGATCCACCAGTGTCATTACATGTGTGTTCTTTTTACTAACAACAACTAGAGTCATTGAATGTGTGTTCTTTTCACAATCCACCTATGGATCCACCAGTGTCATTGCATGTGTGTTCTTTTCATTAACCACAGCTAGATTCATTGCATGTGTGTTCTCTTTAGAGACCACACATGGATCCACCAGTGTCATTGCATGTGTGTTCTTTTTACTAACAACAACTGGAGTCATTGCATGTGTGTTATTTTCACATACCACATATGGATCCACCAGTGTCATTACATGTGTGTTCTCTTCAGAGACCACACATGGATCCACCAGTGTCATTGCATGTGTGTTCTTTTTACTAACAACAACTGGAGTCATTTCATGACTATTCTTTTCACATACCACATATGGATCCACCAGTGTCATTGAAATGTGTGTTCTTCTCATTAACCATAGCTAGAGTGATTGCATGTGTGTTCTCTTTAGAGACCACACATGGATCCACCAGTGTCATTGCATGTGTGTTCTTTTTACTAACAACAACTAGAGTCATTGCATGTGTGTTCTTTTCACATACCACATATGGATCCACCAGTGTCATTGCATGTGTGTTCTCTTCAGAAACCACACATGGATCCACCAGGGTCATTGCATGTGTGTTCTTTTTACTAACAACAACTAGAGTCATTGAATGTGTATTCTTTTCACAATCCATCTATGGATCCACCAGTGTCATTGCATGTGTGTTCTTCTCATTAACCACAGCAAGATTCATTGCATGTGTGTTCTCTTTAGAGACCACACATGGATCCACCAGTGTCATTGCATGTGTGTTCTTTTTACTAACAACAACTGGAGTCATTGCATGTGTGTTATTTTCACATACCACATATGGATCCACCAGTGTCATTACATGTGTGTTCTCTTCATCGAGCACACATGGATCCACCAGTGTCATTGCATGTGTGTTGTTTTTACTAACAACAACTGGAGTCATTTCATGACTATTCTTTTCACATACCACATATGGATCCACCAATGTCATTGAAATGTGTGTTCTTCTCATTATCTATAGTTAGAGTCATTGCATGTGTGTTCTCTTCAGAGACCACACATGGATCCACCAGTGTCATTGCATGTGTGTTCTTTTTACTAACAACAACTGGAGTCATTGCATGTGTTTTTTTCACATACCACATATGGATCCACCAGTGTCATTGAAATGTGTGTTCTCTTCGGATACCACACATGGATCCACCAGTGCCATTGCATGTGTGTACTTTTTAGTAACAACAACTGGAGTCATTCCATGTGTATTCTTTTCACATACCACATATGGATCCACCAGTGTCATTGAAATGTGTGTTCTTCTCATTAACCACAACTACAGTCATTGCATGTGTGTTCTCTTCAGAGATCACACATGGATCCACTAGTGTCATTGCATGTGTGTTCTTTTTACTAACAACAACTGGAGTCATTGCATGTGTGTGTTTTCACAATCCACCTATGGATCCACGAGTGTCACTAAAATGTGTGTTTTCTAAAGAGAACACACACGGATCTACTAGTGTCATTGCATGTGTGTTCTTTTTACTAACAACAACTAGAGTCATTGCATCTATGTTCTTTTCACATACCACATATGGATCCACCAGTGTCATTGAAATGTGTGTTCTCTTCAGAGACCACACATGGATCCACCAGTGTCATTGCATGTGTGTTCTTTTTACTAACAACAACTGGAGTCATTGCATGTGTGTTCTTTTCACATACCACACATGGATCCACCAGTGTCATTGAAATGTGTGTTCTCATTAGAGACCACACATGGATCCACCAGTGTCATTGCATGTGTGTTCTTTTTACTAACAACAACTGGAGTCATTGCATGTGTGTTCTTTTCACATACCACATATGGATCCACCAGTGTCATTGCATGTGTGTTATCTTCAGTCATTGCATGTGTGTTCTCTTCAGAGACCACACATGGATCCACTAGTGTCATTGCATGTGTGTTCTTTTTACTAACAACAACTGGAGTCATTTCATGATTTTTCTTTTCACATACCACATATGGATCCACCAGTGTCATTGCATGTGTGTTCTTCTCATTAACCATAGCTAGAGTCATTGCATGTGTGTTCTCTTCAGAGACAACACATGGATCCTGATGTCATTGCATGTGTGTTCTTTTTACTAACAACAACTGGAGTCATTGCATGTGTGTTCTTTTCACATACCACATATGGATCCACCAGTGTCATTGCATGTGTGTTCTCTTCAGAGACCACACATGGATCCACCAGTGTCATTGCATGTGTGTTCTTTTTACTAACAACAACTGGAGTCATTGCATGTGTGTTCTTTTCACATACCACATATGGATCCACTAGTGTCATTGCATGTGTGTTCTTCTCAGTAACCACAGCTAGATTCATTGCATGTGTGTTCTCATTAGAGACCACACATGGATCCACCAGTGTCATTGCATGTGTGTTCTTTTTACTAACAACAACTGGAGTCATTGCATGTGTGTTCTTTTCACATACCACATATGGATCCACCAGTGTCATTGCATGTGTGTTCTCTTCAGAGACCACACATGGATCCACCAGTGTCATTGCATGTGTGTTCTTTTTACTAACAACAACTGGAGTCATTTCATGACTATAATTTTCACATACCACATATGGATTCACCAGTGTCATTGTATGTGTGTTCTTTTCACAATCCACCTATGGATCCACCAGTGTCATTGCATGTGTGTTCTTCTCATTAACCACAACTAGAGTCATTGCATGTATGTTCTCTTCAGAGACCACACATGGATCCACCAGTGTCATTGCATGTGTGTTCTTTTTACTAACAACAACTGGAGTCATTGCATGTGTGTTCTTTTCACATACCACATATGGATCCACCAGTGTCATTGCATGTGTGTTCTCTTCAGAGACCACACATGGATCCACCAGTGTCATTGCATGTGTGTTCTTTTTACTAACAACAACTGGAGTCATTTCATGACTATTCTTTTCACATACCACATATGGATCCACCAGTGTCATTGAAATGTGTGTTCTTCTCATTAACCACAGCTAGAGTCATTGCATGTGTGTTCTCTTCAGAGACCACACATGGATCCACCAGTGTCATTGCATGTGTGTTCTTTTTACTAACAACAACTGGAGTCATTGCATGTGTATTTTTTCACATACCACATATGGATCCACCAGTGTCATTGAAATGTGTGTTCTCTTCGGAGACCACACATGGATCCACCAGTGTCATTGCATGTGTGTTCTTTTTACTAACAACAACTAGAGTCATTGCATGTGTGTTCTTTTCACATACCACATATGGATCCACTAGTGTCATTGAAATGTGTGTTCTTCTCATTAACCACAGCTATGGTCATTGCATGTGTGTCCTCTTCAGAGATCACACCTGGATCCACTAGTGTCAATGCATGTGTGTTCTTTTTACTAACAACAACTGGAGTCATTGCATGTGTGTTTTTTCACATACCACATATGGATCCACCAGTGTCATTGAAATGTGTGTTCTCTTCAGAGACCACACATGGATCCACCAGTGTCATTGTGTGTGTGTTCTTTTTACTAACAACAACTGGAGTCATTGCATCTGTGTTCTTTTCACATACCACATATGGATCCACCAGTGTCATTGAAATGTGTGTTCTCTTCAGAGACCACACATGGATCCACCAGTGTCATTGCATGTGTGTTCTTTTTACTAACAACAACTGGAGTCATTGCATGTGTGTTCTTTTCACATACCACACATGGATCCACCAGTGTCATTGAAATGTGTGTTCTCTTCAGAGACCACACATGGATCCACCAGTGTCATTGCATGTGTGTTCTTTTTACTAACAACAACTGGAGTCATTGCATGTGTGTTCTTTTCACATACCAAATATGGATCCACCAGTGTCATTGCATGTCTGTTCTCTTCAGAGACCACACATGGATGTCATTGCATGTGTGTTCTTTTTACTAACAACAACTGGAGTCATTTCATGACTATTCTTTTCACATACCACATATGGATCCACCAGTGTCATTGAAATGTGTGTTATTCTCATTAACCATAGCTAGAATCATTGCATGTGTATTCTCTTCAGAGACCACACATGGATCCACTAGTGTCATTGCATGTGTGTTCTTTTTACTAACAACAACTGGAGTCATTGCATGTGTGTTCTTTTCACATACCACACATGGATCCACCAGTGTCATTGAAATGTGTGTTCTCTTTAGAGACCACACATGGATCCACCAGTGTCATTGCATGTGTGTTCTTTTTACTAACAACAACTGGAGTCATTGCATGTGTGTTCTTTTCACATACCACACATGGATCCACCAGTGTCATTGCATGTGTGTTCTCTTCAGAGACCACACATGAATCCACCAGTGTCATTGCATGTGTGTTCTTTTTACTAACAACAACTGGAGTCATTTCATGAATATTCTTTTCACATACCACATATGGATCCACCAGTGTCATTGCAATGTGTGTTCTTCTCATTAACCACAGCTAGATTCATTGCATGTGTGTTCTCTTTAGAGACCACACATGGATCCACCAGTGTCATTGCATGTGTGTTCTTTTTACTAACAACAACTAGAGTCATTGCATGTGTGTTCTTTTCACATACCACATATGGATCCACCAGTGTCATTGAAATGTGTGTTCTCTTCGGAGACCACACATGGATCCACCAGTGTCATTGCATGTGTGTTCTTTTTACTAACAACAACTGGAGTCATTGCATGTGTGTTCTTTTCACATACCACATATGGATCCACCAGTGTCATTGAAATGTGTGTTCTTCTCATTAACCACAGCTAGAGTCATTGCATGTGTGTTCTCTTCAGAGACCACACATGGATCCACCAGTGTCATTGCATGTGTGTTCTTTTTACTAACAACAACTGGAGTCATTGCATGTGTGTGTTTTCACATACCACATATGGATCCACCAGTGTCATTGAAATGTGTGTTCTCTTCGGAGACCACACATGGATCCACCAGTGTCATTGCATGTGTGTTCTTTTTACTAACAACAACTAGAGTCATTGCAAGTGTGGTTCTTTTCACATACCACATATGGATCCACCAGTGTCATTGTGTGTGTGTTCTTTTTACTAACAACAACTGGAGTCATTGCATGTGTGTTCTTTTCACATACCACATATGGATCCACCAGTGGCATTGCATGTGTGTTCTCTTCAGAGGCCACACATGGATCCACCAGTGTCATTGCATGTGTGTTCTTTTTACTAACAACAACTGGAGTCATTGCATGTGTGTTCTTTTCACATACCACATATGGATCCACCAGTGTCATTGAAATGTGTGTTCTCTTTAGAGACCACACATGGATCCACCAGTGTCATTGCATGTGTGTTCTTTTTACTAACAACAACTGGAGTCATTGCATGTGTGTTCTTTTCACATACCACATATGGATCCACCAGTGTCATTGAAATGTGTGTTCTTCTCATTAACCACAACTACATTGCATGTGTTCTCTTGAGACCACACATGGATCCACTAGTCATTGCATGTGTGCTCTTTTTACTAACAACAACTCGAGTCCTTGCATGTGTGTTCTTTTCACATACCACATATGGATCCACCAGTGTCATTGAAATGTGTGTTCTCTTCGGAGACCACACATGGATCCACCAGTGTCATTGCATGTGTGTTCTTTTTACTAGAAACAACTGGAGTCATTGCATGTGTGTTCTTTTCACATACCACACATGGATCCACCAGTGTCATTGAAATGTGTGTTCTCTTTAGAGACCACACATGGATCCACTAGTGTCATTGCATGTGTGTTCTTTTTACTAACAACAACTGGAGTCATTGCATGTGTGTTCTTTTCACAGACCACATATGGATACACAAGTGTCATTGCATGTGTGTTCTCTTCAGAGACCACACATGGATGTCATTGCATGTGTGTTCTTTTTACTAACAACAACTGGAGTCATTTCATGACTATTCTTTTCACATACCACATATGGATCCACCAGTGTCATTGAAATGTGTATTCTCATTAACCACAGCTAGAGTCATTGCATGTGTGTTCTCTTCAGAGACCACACATGGATCCACCAGTGTCATTGCATGTGTGTTCTTTTTACTAATAACAACTGGAGTGATTGCTTGTGTGTTCTTTTCACATACCACATATGGATCCACCAGTGTCATTGCATGTGTGTTCTCTTTAGAGACCACACATGGATCCACTAGTGTCATTGCATGTGTGTTCTTTTTACTAACAACAACTAGAGTCATTTCATGACTATTCTTTCCACATACCACATATGGATCCACCAGTGTCACTGAAATGTGTGTTCTTCTCATTAACCATAGCTAGAGACATTACATGTGTGTTCTCTTCAGAGACCACACATGGATCCACCAGTGTCATTGCATGTGTGTTCTTTTTACTTACAACAACTGGAGTCATTGCATGTGTGATCTTTTCACATACCACATATGGATCCACCAGTGTCATTGAAATGTGTGTTCTCTTCGGAGACCACACATGGATCCACCAGTGTCATTGTGTGTGTGTTCTTTTTACTAACAACAACTGGAGTCATTGCATGTGTGTTCTTTTCACATACCACATATGGATCCACCAGTGTCATTGAAATGTGGGTTCTCTTCAGAGGCCACACATGGATCCACCAGTGTCATTGCATGTGTGTTCTTTTTACTAACAACAACTGGAGTCATTGCATGTGTGTTCTTTTCACATACCACACATGGATCCACTAGTGTCATTGAAATGTGTGTTCTCTTTAGAGACCACACATGGATCCACCAGTGTCATTGCATGTGTGTTCTTTTTACTAACAACAACTGGAGTCATTGCATGTGTGTTCTTTTCACATACCACATATGGATCCACTAGTGTCATTGAAATGTGTGTTCTTCTCATTAACCACAACTACAGTCATTGCATGTGTGTTCTCTTCAGAGATCACACATGGATCCACTAGTGTCATTGCATGTGTGTTCTTTTTACTAACAACAACTGGAGTCATTGCATGTGTGTTTTTTCACATACGACATATGGATCCACCAGTGTCATTGAAATGTGTGTTCTCTTCGAAGACCACACATGGATCCACCAGTGTCATTGCATGTGTGTTCTTTTTACTAACAACAACTGGAGTCATTGCATGTGTGTTCTTTTCACATACCACATATGGATCCACCAGTGTCATTGAAATGTGTGTTCTCTTCGGATACCACACATGGATCCACCAGTGTCATTGCATGTGTGTTCTTTTTACTAACAACAACTGGAGTCATTGCATGTGTGTTCTTTTCACATACCACACATGGATCCACCAGTGTCATTGAAATGTGTGTTCTCATTAGAGACCACACATGGATGTCATTGCATGTGTGTTCTTTTTACTAACAACAACTGGAGTCATTGCATGTGTGTTCTTTTCACATACCAAATATGGATCCACCAGTGTCATTGCATGTGTGTTCTCTTCAGAGACCACACATGGATGTCATTGCATGTGTGTTCTTTTTACTAACAACAACTGGAGTCATTTCATGACTATTCTTTTCACATACCACATATGGATCCACCAGTGTCATTGAAATGTGTGTTATTCTCATTAACCATAGCTAGAGTCATTGCATGTGTGTTCTCTTCAGAGACCACACATGGATCCACTAGTGTCATTGCATGTGTGTTCTTTTTACTAACAACAACTGGAGTCATTGCATGTGTGTTCTTTTCACATACCACACATGGATCCACCAGTGTCATTGCATGTGTGTTCTCTTCAGAGACCACACATGAATCCACCAATGTCATTGCATTTGTGTTCTTTTTACTAACAACAGCTGGAGTCATTTCATGAATATTCTTTTCGCATACCACATATGGATCCACCAGTGTCATTGCAATGTGTGTTCTTCTCATTAACCACAGCTAGATTCATTGCATGTGTGTTCTCTTTAGAGACCACACATGGATCCACCAGTGTCATTGCATGTGTGTTCTTTTTACTAACAACAACTGGAGTCATTGCATGTGTGTTATTTTCACATACCACATATGGATCCACCAGTGTCATTACATGTGTGTTCTCTTCAGAGACCACACATGGATCCACCAGTGTCATTGCATGTGTGTTCTTTTTACTAACAACAACTGGAGTCATTTCATGACTATTCTTTTCACATACCACATATGGATCCACCAGTGTCATTGAAATGTGTGTTCTTCTCATTAACCACAGCTAGAGTCATTGCATGTGTGTTCTCTTCAGAGACCACACATGGATCCACCAGTGTCATTGCATGTGTGTTCTTTTTACTAACAACAACTGGAGTCATTGCATGTGTGTTTTTTCACATACCACATATGGATCCACCAGTGTCATTGAAATGTGTGTTCTCTTCGGATACCACACATGGATCCACCAGTGTCATTGCATGTGTGTTCTTTTTACTAACAACAACTGGAGTCATTGCATGTGTGTTCTTTTCACATACCACATATGGATCCACCAGTGTCGTTGAAATGTGTGTTCTTCTCATTAACCACAGCTACGGTCATTGTATGTGTGTTCTCTTCAGAGATCACACATGGATCCACTAGTGTCATTGCATGTGTGTTCTTTTTACTACAACAACTGGAGTCATTGCATGTGTGTTTTTTCACATACGACATATGGATCCACCAGTGTCATTGAAATGTGTGTTCTCTTCGGAGACCACACATGGATCCACCAGTGTCATTGTGTGTGTGTTCTTTTTACAAACAACAACCGGAGTCATTGCATCTGTGTTCTTTTCACATACCACATATGGATCCACCAGTGTCATTGAAATGTGTGTTCTCTTCAGCGACCACACATGTATCCACCAGTGTCATTGCATGTGTGTTCTTTTTACTAACAACAACTGGAGTCATTACATGTGTGTTCTTTTCACATACCACACATGGATCCACCAGTGTCATTGAAATGTGTGTTCTCTTTAGAGACCACACATGGATCCACTAGTGTCATTGCATGTGTGTTCTTTTTACTAACAACATCTGGAGTCATTGCATGTGTGTTCTTTTCACATACCACATATGGATCCACCAGTGTCATTGCATGTGTGTTCTCTTCAGAGACCACACATGGATGTCATTGCATGTGTGTTCTTTTTACTAACAACAACTGGAGTCATTTCATGACTATTCTTTTCACATACCACATATGGATCCACCAGTGTCATTGAAATGTGTGTTATTCTCATTAACCATAGCTAGAATCATTGCATGTGTATTCTCTTCAGAGACCACACATGGATCCACTAGTGTCATTGCATGTGTGTTCTTTTTACTAACAACAACTGGAGTCATTGCATGTGTGTTCTTTTCACATACCACACATGGATCCACCAGTGTCATTGAAATGTGTGTTCTCTTTAGAGACCACACATGGATCCACCAGTGTCATTGCATGTGTGTTCTTTTTACTAACAACAACTGGAGTCATTGCATGTGCGTTCTTTTCACATACCACATATGGATCCACCAGTGTCATTGCATGTGTGTTATTTTCAAAGACCGCACATGGATCCACCAGTGTCATTGCATGTGTGTTCTTTTTACTAACAACAACTGGAGTCATTTCATGACTATTCTTTTCACATACCACATATGGATCCACCAGTGTCATTAACCACAGCTAGAGTCATTGCATGTGTGTTCTCTTCAGAGACCACACATGGATCCACCAGTGTCATTGCATGTGTGTTCTTTTTACTAACAACAACTGGAGTCATTGCATGTGTGTTCTTTCACATACCACATATGGATCCACCAGTGTCATTGAAATGTGTGTTCACTTTGGAGACCACACATGGATCCACCAGTGTCATTGCATGTGTGTTCTTTTTACTAACAACAACTGGAGTCATTGCATGTGTGTTCTTTTCACATACCACATATGGATCCACCAGTGTCATTGAAATGTGTGTTCTTCTCATTAACAACAGCTACAGTCATTGCATGTGTGTTCTCTTCAGAGATCACACGTGGATCCACCAGTGTCATTGCATGTGTGTTCTTTTTACTAACAACAACTGGAGTCATTGCATGTGTGTTTTTTCACATACCACATATGGATCCACCAGTGTCATTGAAATGTGTGTTCTCTTAAGAGACCACACATGGATCCACCAGTGTCATTGCATGTGTGTTCTTTTTACTAGAAACAACTGGAGTCATTGCATGTGTGTTCTTTTCACATACCACACATGGATCCACCAGTGTCATTGAAATGTGTGTTCTCTTCAGAGACCACACATGGATGTCATTGCATGTGTGTTCTTTTTACTAACAACAACTGGAGTCATTTCATGACTATTCTTTTCACATACCACATATGGATCCACCAGTGTCATTGAAATGTGTATTCTCATTAA
Source organism: Avena insularis (assembly GCA_023614405.1). Classification (NCBI taxonomy): domain Eukaryota; kingdom Viridiplantae; phylum Streptophyta; class Magnoliopsida; order Poales; family Poaceae; genus Avena; species Avena insularis. The sequence goes on from JAJUPC010000805.1 coordinate 52,014, forward strand.
CCACAGCTAGAGTCATTGCATGTGTGTTCTCTTCAGAGACCACACATGGATCCACCAGTGTCATTGCATGTGTGTTCTTTTTACTAACAACAACTGGAGTCATTGCATGTGTGTTCTTTTCACAGACCACATATGGATACACAAGTGTCATTGCATGTGTGTTCTCTTCAGAGACCACACATGGATGTCATTGCATGTGTGTTCTTTTTACTAACAACAACTGGAGTCATTTCATGACTATTCTTTTCACATACCACATATGGATCCACCAGTGTCACTGAAATGTGTGTTCTTCTCATTAACCATAGCTAGAGACATTACATGTGTGTTCTCTTCAGAGACCACACATGGATCCACCAGTGTCATTGCATGTGTGTTCTTTTTACTTACAACAACTGGAGTCATTGCATGTGTGATCTTTTCACATACCACATATGGATCCACCAGTGTCATTGAAATGTGTGTTCTCTTCAGAGACCACACATCGATCCTGATGTCATTGCATGTGTGTTCTTTTACTAACAACATCTCGAGTCATTGCATGTGTGTTCTTTTCACATACCACATATGGATCCACAGTGTCATTGAAATGTGTGTTCTTCTCATTAATCATTGCATGTGTGTTCTCTTCAGAGACCACACATGGATCCACCAGTGTCATTGCATGTGTGTTCTTTTTACTAACAACAACCAGATTCATTGCATGTGTGTTCTTTTCAAATACCACATATGGATCCACTAGTGTCATTAAAATGTGTGTTCTCTTTAGAGACCACACATGGATCCACCAGTGTCATTGCATGTGTGTTCTTTTACTAACAACAACTGGAGTCATTGCATGTGTGTTCATTTCACATACCACATATGGATCCACGGGTTTCGTTGAAATGTGTGTTCTTCTCACTAACCGCATCTATACTCATTGCATGTATGTTCTCTTCAGAGACCACACATGGATGCACCAGGGTCATTGCATGCGTGTTCTTTTTACTAACTACAACTGGAGTCATTGCATGTGTGTTCTTTTCACATACCACACATGGATCCACTAGTGTCATTGAAATGTGTGTTCTCTTTAGAGACCACACATGGATCCTGATGTCATTACGTGTGTGTTCTTTTTACTAACTACAACTGGAGTCATTGCATGTGTGTTCTTTTCACATACCACATATGGATCCACCAGTGTCATTGAAATGTGTGTTCTCTTCAGAGACCACACATGGATCCACCAGTGTCATTGCATGTGTGCTCTTTTTACTAAGAACCAGCTGAGTCATTGCATGTGTGTTCTTTTCACATACCACATATGGATCCACCAGTGTCATTGAAATGTGTGTTCTCTTTAGAGACCACACATGGATCCACTAGTGTCATTGCATGTGTGTTCTTTTTACTAACAACAACTAGAGTCATTGAAATGTGTGTTCTCTTTAGATACCACACATGGATCCACCAGTGTCATTGCATGTGTGTTTTCTTCAGAGACCACACATGGATCCACCACTGTCATTGCATGTGTGTTCTTTTTACTAACAACAACTGGAGTCATTTCATGTGTGTTCTTTTCACATTCCACATATGGATCCACCAGTGTCATTGAAATGTGTTCTTCTCATTAACCATAGCTAGAGTCATTGCATGTGTGTTCTCTTGAGACCACATGGATCCACTAGTGTCATTGCATGTGTGTTCTTTTACTAACAACAACTGGAGACATTTCATGACTGTTCTTTTCACATACCTGACATGGATCCACCAGTGTCATTGAAATGTGTGTTCTCTTTAGAGACCACACATGGATCCACCAGTGTCATTGCATGTGTGTTCTTTTTACAAACAACAACTGGAGTCATTGCATGTGTGTTCTTTTCACATACCACATATGGATCCACCAGTGTCATTGAAATGTGTGTTCTCTTTCAGAGACCACACATGGATCCTGATGTCATTGCATGTGTGTTCTTTTACTAACAACAACTGGAGTCATTTCATGTGTGTTCTTTTCACATACCACATATGGATCCGACAGTGTCATTGAAATGTGTGTTCTCTTCAGAGACCACACATGGATCCACTAGTGTCATTGCATGTGTGTTCTTTTTACTAACAACAACTGGAGTCATTGCATGTGTGTTCTTTTCACATACCACACATGGATCCACCAGTGTCATTGAAATGTGTGTTCTCTTCGAAGACCACACATGGATCCACCAATGTCATTGCATGTGTGTTCTTTTAACTAACAACGGGAGTCATTGCATGTGTGTTCTTTTCACATACCACATATGGATCCACAGTGTCATTGAAATGTGTGTTCTTCTCATTAACCATAGCTAGTCATTGCACGTGTGTTCTCTTCAGAGACCACACATGGATCCACTAGTGTCATTGCATGTGTGTTCTTTTTACTAACAACAACCTGAGTCATTGCATGTGTGTTCTTTTCACATACCACATATGGATCCACCAGTGTCATTGAAATGTGTGTTCTCTTGAGACCACACATGGATCCACTGATGTCATTGCATGTGTGTTCTTTTACTAACAACAACTGGAGTCATTGCATGTGTGTTCTTTTCACATACCACATATGGATCCACAGTGTCATTGCATGTGTGTTCTCTTAGAGACCACACATGGATCCTGTGTCATTGCATGTGTGTTCTTTTTACTAACAACAACTGGAGTCATTTCATGACTATTCTTTTCACATACCACATATGGATCCACCAGTGTCATTGAAATGTGTATTCTCATTAACCACAGCTAGAGTCATTGCATGTGTGTTCTCTTCAGAGACCACACATGGATCCACCAGTGTCATTGCATGTGTGTTCTTTTACTAACAACAACTGGAGTCATTGCATGTGTGTTCTTTTCACATACCACATATGGATCCACCAGTGTCATTGAAATGTGTGTTCTCTTTGGAGACCACACATGGATCCTAGTGTCATTGCATGTGTGTTCTTTTTACTAACAACAACTGGAGTCATTGCATATGTATTCTTTCCACATACCACATATGGATCCACCAGTATCACTGAAATGTCTGTTCTTCTCATTAACCATAGCTAGAGACATTACATGTGTGTTCTCTTCAGAGACCACACATGGATCCACCTGTGTCATTGCATGTGTGTTCTTTTTAATTAATACAACTGGAGTCATTGCATGTGTGATCTTTTCACATACCACATATGGATCCACCAGTGTCATTGAAATGTGTGTTCTCTTGAGAGACCACACATGGATCCACCAGTGTCATTGCATGTGTGTTCTTTTTACTAACAACAACTGGAGTCATTGCATGTGTGTTCTTTTCACATACCACATATGGATCCACCAGTGTCATTGAAATGTGTGTTCTCTTCAGAGACCACACATGGATCCACCAGTGTCATTGCATGTGTGTTCATTTTACTAACAACAACTGGAGTCATTGCATGTGTGTTCTTTTCACATACCACACATGGATCCACCAGTGTCATTGAAATGTGTGTTCTCTTTAGAGACCACACATGGATCCTGATGTCATTGCATGTGTGTTCTTTTTACTAACAACAACTGAGTCATTGCATGTGTTCTTTTCACATACCACATATGGATCCACCAGTGTCATTGAAAATGTGTGTTCTCTTAGAGACCACACATGGATCCACCAGTGTCATTGCATGTGTGTTCTTTTACTAACAACAACTGGAGTCATTGCATGTGTGTTTTTCACATACCACATATGGATCCACAGTGTCATTGAAATGTGTGTTCTCTTGAGACCACATGGATCCACTGGTGTCATTTCATATGTGTTCTTTTTACTAACAACAACTGGAGTCATTGCATGACTGTTCTTTTCACATACCACATATGGATCCACCAGTGTCATTGAAATGTGTGTTCTTCTCATTAACCACAGCTAGAGTCATTGCATGTGTGTTCTCTTCAGAGACCACACATGGATCCACTAGTGTCATTGCATGTGTGTTCTTTTTACTAACAACAACTGGAGTCATTGCATGTGTGTTCTTTTCACATACCACATATGGATCCACCAGTGTCATTGAAATGTGTGTTCTCTTTAGAGACCACACATGGATCCACCAGTGTCATTGCATGTGTGTTCTTTATACTAACAACAACTGGAGTCATTGCATGTGTGTTCTTTTCACATACCACATATGGATCCACCTGTGTCATTGAAATGTGTGTTCTTTTCTCTTGAGACCACACATGGATCCACTGATGTCATTGCATGTGTGTTCTTTTTACTAACAACAACTGGAGTCATTGCATGTGTGTTCTTTTCACATACCACATATGGATCCACAGTGTCATTGAAATGTGTGTGTTCTCTTAGAGACCACACATGGATCCACTGATGTCATTGCATGTGTGTTCTTTTTACTAACAACAACCAGAGTCATTGCATGTGTGTTCTTTTCACATACCACATATGGATCCACCAGTGTCATTGAAATGTGTGTTCTCTTCAGAGACCACACATGGATCCACCAGTGTCATTGCATGTGTGTTCTTTTTACTAACAACAACTGGAGTCATTGCATGTGTGTTTTTTCAAATACCACATATGGATCCACCAGTGTCATTGAAATGTGTGTTCTCTTTAGAGACCACACATGGATCCACTAGTGTCATTGCATGTGTGTTCTTTTTACTAACAACAACTGGAGTCATTGCATGTGTGTTCTTTTCACATACCACATATGGATCCACCAGTGTCATTGAAATGTGTGTTCTCTTCAGAGACCACACATGGATCCACCAGTGTCATTGCATGTGTGTTCTTTTTACTAACAACAAGCCGAGTCATTGCATGTGTGTTCTTTTCACATACCACATATGGATCCACCAGTGTCATTGAAATGTGTGTTCTTTCTCAGACCACACATGGATCCTGATGTCATTGCATTTGTGTTCTTTTTACTAACACCAACTGTGTCATTGCATGTGTGTTCTTTTCACATACCACATATGGATCCACCAGTGTCATTGAAATGTGTGTTCTCTTGAGAGACCACACATGGATCCACCAGTGTCATTGCATGTGTGTTCTTTTCACTAACAACAACTGGAGTCATTGCATGTGTGTTCTTTTCACATACCACACATGGATCCACCAGTGTCATTGCATGTGTGTTCTCTTCAGAGACCACACATGGATCCACAACTATCATTGCATGTGTGTTCTTTTTACTAACAACAACTGGAGTCATTTCATGTGTGTTCTTTTCACATTCCACATATGGATCCACCAGTGTCATTGCATGTGTGTTCTCTTCAGAGACCACACATGGATCCACCAGTGTCATTGCATGTGTGTTCTTTTTACTAACAACAACTGGAGTCATTGCATGTGTGTTCTTTTCACATACCACATATGGATCCACAAGTGTCACTGAAAAGTTTTTTCACTTTCAGAGACCACACATGGATCCACCAGTGTCATTGCATGTGTGTTCTTTTTACTAACAACAACTGGAGTCATTGCATGTGTGTTCTTTTCACATACCACATATGGATCCACCAGTGTCATTGAAATGTGTGTTCTCTTTAGAGACCACACATGGATCCACTAGTGTCATTGCATGTGTGTTCTTTTTACTAACAACAACCAGAGTCATTGCATGTGTGTTCTTTTCACATACCACATATGGATCCACCAGTGTCATTGATTGCATGTGTGTTCTCTTGGAGACCACATGGATCCAGTGTCATTGCATGTGTGTTCTTTTTACTAACAACAACTGGAGTCATTGCATGTGTGTTCTTTTCACATACCACATATGGATCCACCAGTGTCATTGCATGTGTGTTCTTCTCATTAAATGTCATTGCATGTGTGTTCTACTTAGAGACCACACATGGATCCACCAGTGTCATTGCATGTGTGTTCTTTTTACTAACAACAACTGAGTCATTGCATGTGTGTTTTTTCACATACCACATATGGATCCACCAGTGTCATTGCATGTGTGTTCTCATTGTGTGTTCTCTTGAGAGACCACACATGGATCCACCATGTCATTGCATGTGTGTTCTTTTACTAACAACAACTGAGTCATTGCATGTGTGTTCTTTTCACATACCACATATGGATCCACCAGTGTCATTGAAATGTGTGTTCTCTTTAGAGACCACATGGATCCACTGATGTCATTGCATGTGTGTTCTTTTTACTAACAACAACTGGAGTCATTGCATGTGTGTTCTTTTCACATGCAAGATATGGATCCACCAGTGTCATTGAAATGTGTGTTCTCTTTAGAGACCACACATGGATCCACTGATGTCATTGCATGTGTGTTCTTTTTACTAACAACAACTGGAGTCATTGCATGTGTGTTCTTTTCACATACCACAGATGGATCCATCAGTGTCATTGCATGTGTGTTCTCTTTAGAGACCACACATGGATCCACCAGTGTCATTGCATGTGTGTTCTTTTTACTAACAACACTGGAGTCATTGCATGTGTGTTCTTTCACATACCACATATGGATCCACCAGTGTCATTGCAAATGTGTTCTCTTTAGAGACCACACATGGATCCTGATGTCATTGCATGTGTGTTCTTTTTACTAACAACAACTAGAGTCATTGCATGTGTGTTCGATTCACATACCACATATGGATCCACCAGTGTCATTGCATGTGTGTTCTCTTGAGAGACCACAGATGGATCCGGATGTCATTGCATGTGTGTTCTTTTTACTAACAACAACTGGAGTCATTGCATGTGTGTTCTTTTCACATACCACATATGGATCCACCAGTGTCATTGCATGTGTGTTCTCTTTAGAGACCACACATGGATCCACCAGTGTCATTGCATGTGTGTTCTTTTTACTAACACCAACCAGAGTCATTGCATGCGTGTTCTTTTCACATACCACATATGGATCCACCTGTGTCATTGCATGTGTCTTCTTTTGGAGACCACACATGGATCCACTGATGTCATTGCATGTGTTCTTTTTACTAACAACAACTGAGTCATTGCATGTGTGTTCTTTTCACATACCACATATGGATCCACAGTGTCATTGAAATGTGTGTTCTCATTAACCCCTAGTGTCATTGCATGTCTGTTCTCTTCAGAGACCACACATGGATGTCATTGCATGTGTGTTCTTTTTACTAACAACAACTGGAGTCATTGCATGTGTGTTCTTTTCACATACCACATATGGATCCACCAGTGTCATTGCATGTGTGTTCTCTTTAGAGACCACACATGGATCCACTAGTGTCATTTCATGTGTGTTCTTTTTACTAACAACAACTTGAGTCATTGCATGTGTGTTCTTTTCACATACCACATATGGATCCACCAGTGTCATTGCATGTGTGTTCTCTTCAGAGACCACACATGTATGTCATTGCATGTGTGTTGTTTTTACTAACAACAACTGGAGTCATTTCATGTGGGTTCTTTTCACATACACATATGGATCCACCAGTGTCATTGAAATGTGTGTTCTCTTCAGAGACCACACATGGATCCACCAGTGTCATTACATGTGGGTTCTTTTTACTAACAACAACTGGAATCATTTCATGTGTGTCTTTTCACATACCACATATGGATCCACCAGTGTCATTGAAATGTGTGTTCTCTTTAGAGACCACACATGGATCCACCAGTGTCATTGCATGTGTGTTCTTTTTACTAACAACAACTGGAGTCATTGCATGTGTGTTCTTTTCACATACCACATATGGATCCACCAGTGTCATTGAAATGTGTGTTCTCTTCAGAGACCACACATGGATCCAAATGTCATTGCATGTGTGTTCTTTTTACTAACAACAACTGGAGTCATTGCATGTGTTCTTTTCACATACCACATATGGATCCACAGTGTCATTGAATCATTGCATGTGTGTTCTCTTGGAGACCACACATGGATCCTGATGTCATTGCATGTGTGTTCTTTTTACTAACAACAACTAGAGTCATTGCATGTGTGTTCTTTTCACATACCACATATGGATCCACCAGTGTCATTGAAATGTGTGTTCTCTTGAGACCACACATGGATCCACAGTGTCATTGCATGTGTGTTCTTTTTACTAACAACAACTAGAGTCATTGCATGTGTGTTCTTTTCTCATACAACATATGGATCCAGCAGTGTCCTTGCAATGTGTGTTCTTCTCATTAACAACAGCTAGAGTCATTGCATGTGTGTTATCTTAAGAGACACACATGGATCCACCAGTGTCATTGCATGTGTGTTCTTTTTATTAACAACAACTAGGTCATTGCATGTGTGTTCTTTTCACATACCACATATGGATCCACCAGTGTCATTGCATTGAAATGTGTGTTCTCTTGAGACCACACATGGATCCTGATGTCATTGCATGTGTGTTCTTTTTACTAACAACAACTGGAGTCATTGCATGTGTGTTCTTTTCACATACCACATATGGATCCACCAGTGTCATTGAAATGTGTGTTCTCTTGAGAGACCACACATGGATCCACTAGTGTCATTGCATGTGTGTTCTTTTTACTAACAACAACTGGAGTCATTGCATGTGTGTTCTTTTCACATACCACATATGGATCCACCAGTGTCATTGCATGTGTGTTCTCTTCTCAGACCACACATGGATCCCTAGTGTCATTGAAATGTGTGTTCTTTTACTAACAACAACTGGAGTCATTGCATGTGTGTTCTTTTCACATACCACATATGGATCCACCAGTGTCATTGCATGTGTGTTCTCTTCAGAGACCACACATGGATCCACCAGTGTCATTGCATGTGTGTTCTTTTTACTAACAACTGGAGTCATTGCATGTGTGTTCTTTTCACATACCACATATGGATCCACCAGTGTCATTGAAATGTGTGTTCTCTTCAGAGACCACACATTGATCCCTGATGTCATTGCATGTGTGTTCTTTTACTAACAACAAGCAGTCATTGCATGTGTGTTCTTTCACATACCACATATGGATCCACCAGTGTCATTGCATGTGTTGTTTTCAGAGACCACATGGATCCACCAGTGTCATTACATGTGTGTTCTTTTTACTAACAACAATGAGTCATTGCATGTGTGTTCTTTTCACATACCACATATGGATCCACCAGTCATTGATGTGTGTTCTCTCATTAACCAAAGTCATTGCATGTGTGTTCTCTTTCAGACCACATGGATCCTGATGTCATTGCATGTGTGTTCTTTTTACTAACAACAACTGGAGTCATTGCATGTGTGTTCTTTTCACATACCACATATGGATCCACCAGTGTCATTGAAATGTGTGTTCTCTTCAGAGACCACACATGGATCCACCAGTGTCATTGCATGTGTGTTCTTTTTACTAACAACAACTGGAGTCATTGCATGTGTGTTCTTTTCACATACCACATATGGATCCACCGTGTCATTGAAATGTGTGTTCTTCTCATTAACAATACGAGTCATTGCATGTGTGTTCTCTTAGAGACCACACATGGATCCACCATGTCATTGCATGTGTGTTCTTTTACTAACAACAACTGGAGTCATTGCATGTGTGTTCTTTTCACATACCACATATGGATCCACAGTGTCATTGCATGTGTGTTCTCTTGAGACCACACATGGATCCACTGATGTCATTGCATGTGTGTTCTTTTTACTAACAACAACTGGAGTCATTGCATGTGTGTTCTTTTCACATACCACATATGGATCCACAGTGTCATTGTAATGTGTGTTCTTTTGAGAGACCACACATGGATCCACTAGTGTCATTGCATGTGTGTTCTTTTTACTAACAACAACTAGAGTCATTGCATGTGTGTTCTTCTTGAGACCACACATGGATCCACCAGTGTCATTGCATGTGTGCTTTTACTACTAACAACAGAGTCATTGCATGTGTGTTCTTTTCACATACCACATATGGATCCACCAGTGTCATTGCATGTGTGTTCTCTTAAGAGACCACACATGGATCCACTGATGTCATTGCATGTGTGTTCTTTTTACTAACAACAACTAGAGTCATTGCATGTGTGTTCTTTTACATACCACATATGGATCCACAGTGTCATTGAAAGTCATTGCATGTGTGTTCTCTTCAGAGACCACACATGGATCCTAGTGTCATTGCATGTGTGTTCTTTTTACTAACAACAAGCTGAGTCATTGCATGTGTGTTCTTTTCACATACCACATATGGATCCACAGTGTCATTGCATGTGTGTTCTCTTTCAGAGACCACACATGGATCCACCTGTCATTGCATGTGTGTTCTTTTTACTAACAACAACTGGAGTCATTGCATGTGTGTTCTTTCACATACCACATATGGATCCACAGTGTCATTGAAATGTGTGTTCTTCTTCATTGCATGTGTGTTCTCTTCAGAGACCACACATGGATCCACCAGTGTCATTGCATGTGTGTTCTTTTTACTAACAACAACTGGAGTCATTGCATGTGTGTTCTTTTCACATACCACATATGGATCCACGAGTGTCATTGAAATGTGTGTTCTCTTCAGAAACCACACATGGATCCACATGTGTAATTGCTTGTGTTTTCTTTTTACTAACAACAACTGGAGTCATTGCATGTGTGTTATTTTCACATACCACACATGGATCCACCAGTGTCATTGCATGTGTGTTCTTTTTACTAACAACAACTTGAGCCCTTGCATGTGTGTTCTTTTCACATACCACACATGGATCCACTACTGTCATTGCATGTGTGTTCTTTTACTAACACAACTAGAGTCATTGCATGTGTGTTCTCTTCACAGACCACACATGGATCCACTGATGTCATTGCATGTGTGTTCTTTTTACTAACAACAAGCTGAGTCATTGCATGTGTGACTATTCTTTTCACATACCATATGGATCCAGTGTCATTGAAATGTGTGTTCTTTGAGACCACACATGGATCCTGATGTCATTGCATGTGTGTTCTTTTTACTAACAACAACTGGAGTCATTGCATGTGTGTTCTTTTCACATACCACATATGGATCCACCAGTGTCATTGCATGTGTGTTCTCTTTAGAATACACACATGGATCCACAGTGTCATTGCATGTGTGTTTCTTTTACTAACAACAACCAGTCATTGCATGTGTGTTCTTTTCACATACCACATATGGATCCACAGTGTCATTGCATGTGTGTTCTTTTTACTAACACCAACTAGAGTCATTGCATGTGTGTTCTTTTCACAGACCACATGGATCCTGATGTCATTGCATGTGTGTTCTTTTTACCACAGGAGTCATTGCATGTGTGTTCTCTCCATAGACCAGACATGGATCCGACAGTGTCATTGCATGTGTGTTCTTTTTACTAACAACAACTGGAGTCATTGCATGTGTTCTCTTTTCACCACATATGGATCCACCAGTGTCATTGCATGTGTGTTCTCTTTACAGACCACATGGATCCACCAGTGTCATTGCATGTGTGTTCTTTTTACTAACAACTGAGTCATTGCATGTGTGTTCTTTTCACATACCACATATGGATCCACAGTGTCATTGCATGTGTGTTCTCTTGGAGACCACACATGGATCCACAGTGTCATTGCATGTGTGTTCTTTTACTAACAACAACTAGAGTCATTTCATGTGTGTTCTTTCACATACCACATATGGATCCACCAGTGTCATTGAAATGTGTGTTCTTCTCATTAACCATAGCTAGAGTCATTGCATGTGTGTTCTCTTGAGACCACATGGATCCTGATGTCATTGCATGTGTGTTCTTTTACTAACAACAACTAGAGTCATTGCATGTGTTCTTTTCACATACCACATATGGATCCACAGTGTCATTGAAATGTGTGTTCTCTTCAGAGACCACACATGGATCCACCATGTCATTGCATGTGTGTTCTTTTACTAACAACAACTGGAGTCATTGCATGTGTGTTCTTTTCACATACCACATATGGATCCACCAGTGTCATTGCATGTGTGTTCTCTTGAGACCACATGGATCCACTGATGTCATTGCATGTGTGTTCTTTTTACTAACAACAACTGAGTCATTGCATGTGTTCTTTTCACATACCACATATGGATCCACCAGTGTCATTGCATGTGTGTTCTTTTTAGTCATTGCATGTGTGTTCTCTTGGAGACCACACATGGATCCACCGTGTCATTGCATGTGTGTTCTTTTACTAACAACAAGCAGTCATTGCATGTGTGTTCTTTTCACATACCACATATGGATCCACCAGTGTCATTGCATGTGTGTTCTTTTCACCACACATGGATCCACTGTGTCATTGCATGTGTGTTCTTTTTACTAACAACAACTATGTCATTGCATGTGTGTTCTTTCACAGACCACACATGGATCCACAGTGTCATTGCATGTGTGTTCTTTTACTAACAACAACTAGAGTCATTGCATGTGTTCTTTCACATACCACATATGGATCCACAGTGTCATTGCATGTGTTCTTTTCTACTATGGATCCTGATGTCATTGCATGTGTGTTCTTTTATACCACATATGGATCCACCAGTGTCATTGCATGTGTGTTCTTTTAGACAACATGGATCTAGAGTCATTGCATGTGTGTTCTTTTCACATACCACATATGGATCCACGGTGTCATTGCATGTGTTCTTCATTGCATGTGTGTTCTCTTAGAGACCACACATGGATCCACCAGTGTCATTGCTTGTGTGTTCTTTTTACTAACAACAACTGGGTCATTGCATGTGTGTTCTTTTCACATACCACATATGGATCCACAGTGTCATTGCATGTGTGTTCTCTTTACCACACATGGATCCTGATGTCATTGCATGTGTGTTCTTTTTACTAACAACAACTAGAGTCGTTGCATGTGTGTTCTTTTCACATACCACATATGGATCCACCAGTGTCATTGAAATGTGTGTTCTCTTGAGAGACCACACATGGATCCACCAGTGTCATTGCATGTGTGTTCTTTTTACTAACAACAAACAGAGTCATTTCATGTGTGTTCTTTTCACATACCACATATGGATCCACCAGTGTCATTGCATGTGTGTTCTCTTGAGACCACACATGGATCCACCAGTGTCATTTGCTGTTTTTTCTTGTTACTTACAAAAACTGGAGTCATTGGATGTTTGTTCTTTTCACATACCACATATGGATCCACGAGTGTCATTGCATGTGTGTTCTCTTCAGAGAGCACACATGGATCCACCAGTGTCATTGCATGTGTGTTCTTTTTACTAACAACAACTGGAGTCATTGCATGTGTGTTCTTTTCACATACCACATATGGATCCACGGTGTCATTGCATGTGTGTTCTTTTCATCCACCTATGGATCACCTGTGTCATTGCTTGTGTGTTATTTTTAATAACAACTAGAGTCATTGCATGTGTGTTCTTTTCACATACCACATATGGATCCACCAGTGTCATTGCATGTGTGTTCTTTTTACTAACAACAACTACTGTCATTGCATGTGTGTTCTCTTCAGAGACCACACATGGATCCACCAGTGTCATTGCATGTGTGTTCTTTTTACTAACAACAACTCATTGCATGTGTGTTCTTTCATGCAGTCATTGCATGTGTTCTTTCACATACCACATATGGATCCACAGTGTCATTGCATGTTGTTCTTTTCTCATTAACCACAGCTAGTGTCATGTGTGTTCTCTTCAGAGACCACATGGATCCTGATGTCATTGCATGTGTGTTCTTTTTACTAACAACTGCAGAGTCATTGCATGTGTGTTCTTTTCACATACCACATATGGATCCACAGTGTCATTGCATGTGTGTTCTCTTGAGAGACCACACATGGATCCACTGATGTCATTGCATGTGTGTTCTTTTTACTAACAACAACTGGAGTCATTGCATGTGTGTTCTTTCACATACCACATATGGATCCACAGTGTCATTGCATGTGTGTTCTTTCAAGACCACACATGGATCCACTAGTGTCATTGCATGTGTGTTCTTTTTACAACAACAAGCTGGAGTCATTGCATGTGTGTTCTTTTCACATACCACATATGGATCCACAGTGTCATTGAAATGTGTGTTCTCTTCACAGACCACACATGGATCCTGATGTCATTGCATGTGTGTTCTTTTACTAACAACAACTAGAGTCATTGCATGTGTGTTCTTTTCATACCATATGGATCCACAGTGTCATTGCATGTGTGTTCTTTTTCACATACCACATATGGATCCACCTGATGTCATTGCATGTGTGTTCTTTTCACAGACCACACATGGATCCTGAGTGTCTTTGCATGTGTGTTCTTTTTACTAACAACGACAAGAGTCATTGCATGTGTGTTCTTTTCACATACCACATATGGATCCACCAGTGTCATTGCATGTGTGTTCTCTTCAGAGACCACACATGGATCCACTAATGTCATTGCATGTGTGTTCTTTTTACTAACAACAACTGGAGTCATTGCATGTGTTCTTTTCACATACCACATATGGATCCACCAGTGTCATTGCATGTGTGTTCTCTTAAGAGACCACACATGGATCCACCAGTGTCATTGCATGTGTGTTCTTTTTACTAACAACAACCTGAGTCATTGCATGTGTGTTCTTTTCACATACCACATATGGATCCACCAGTGTCATTGCATGTGTGTTCTTTTCACAATCCACCTATGGATCCACCAGTGTCATTGCATGTGTGTTCTTTTTACTAACAACAACTGGAGTCATTGCATGTGTGTTCTTTTTCACCACACCTATGGATCCACAGTGTCATTGCATGTGTGTTCTTTTTACTAACAACAACCAGAGTCATTGAAATGTGTGTTCTCTTCAGAGACCACACATGGATCCACCAGTGTCATTGCATGTGTGTTCTTTTAATTAATAACAACTGGAGTCATTTCATGTCTGTAGTTTTCACATACCACATAAGGATCCACCAGAGTCATTGAAATGTGTGTTCTTTTCAGAGACCACACATGGATCCACCAGTGTCATTGCATGTGTGTTCTCTTTTCACAACCACATGGATCCACCAAGTCATTGCTTGTGTGTTCTTTTTACTAACAACATCCTGAGTCATTTCATGTGTGTTCTTTTCACATACCACATATGGATCCACTAGTGTCATTGAAATGTGTGTTCTCTTCAGAACCACACATGGATCCACCAGTGTCATTGCATGTGTGTTCTTTTTACTAACAACAACTGGAGTCATTGCATGTGTGTTCTTTAAACATACCACATATGGATCCACCAGTGTCATTGCATGTGTTTTCTTTTCACAGACCACACATGGATCCACCATTGTCATTGCATGTGTGTTCTTTTTACTAACCTATGGATCCAGCAATGTCATTGCATGTGTGTTCTTTTCACATACCACCTATGGATCCAACAGTGTCATTGCATGTGTGTTCTCTTCAGAGACCACACATGGATCCACCAGTGTCATTGCATGTGTGTTCTTTTTACTAACAACAACTGGAGTCATTGCATGTGTGTTCTTTTCACATACCACATATGGATCCACCAATGTCATTGCATGTGTGTTCTTTTCACATACCACATATGGAGCCACCATGTCATTGCATGTGTGTTCTTTTTTACTAACAACAAGCTGAGTCATTGCATGTGTGTTCTTTTCACATACCACATATGGATCCACCAGTGTCATTGCATGTTTGTTCTTTTCAGAATCTACAATGGATCCACCCGTGTCAATGCATGTGTGTTCTTTTTACTAACAACAAACAGAGTCATTGCATGTATGTTCTTTTCAAATACCACATATGGATCCATTTTCACAATCCACCTATGGATCCACCAGTGTCATTTCATGTGTGTTCACTTACTAACAACAACTAGAGTCATTGCATGTGTGTTCTCTTCACATACCACACATGGATCCACCAGTGTCATTGCATGTGTGTTCTTTTTACTAACAACAACTAGAGTCATTGCATGTGTGTTCTCTTCACATACCACATGGATCCACCTAGTGTCATTGCATGTGTGTTCTTTTTACTAACAACAACCTGAGTCATTGCATGTGTGTTCTTTTCACATACCACATATGGATCCACCAGTGTCATTGCATGTGTGTTCTTTTCACAATCCACCTATGGATCCACCAGTGTCATTGCATGTGTGTTCTTTTCACGTCATTGCATGTGTGTTCTTTTTACATACAACATCCAGTGTCATTGCATGTGTGTTCTTTTCACATACCACATATGGATCCACCAATGTCATTGCATGTGTGTTATTTTCACAATCCACCTATGGATCCACCAGTGTCATTGCATGTGTGTTCTTTTAACTAACAACAACCAGTCATTGCATGTGTGTTCTTTCACATACCACATGGATCCACCAGTGTCATTGCATGTGTGTTCTTTCACAGACCACATATGGATCCACCAAGTGTCATTGCATGTGTGTTCTTTTTACAATGGATAGTGTCATTGCATGTGTGTTCTTTTCACATACCACATATGGATCCACCGGTGTCATTGAAATGTGTGTTCTCTTCAGAGACCACACATGGATCCACCAGTGTCATTGCATGTGTGTTCTTTTTACTAACAACAACCAGAGTCATTGCATGTGTGTTCTTTTCACATACCACATATGGATCCACCAGTGTCATTGCATGTGTGTTCTTTTTACAAACAACAACTAGAGTCATTGCATGTGTGTTCTTTTCACATACCACATATGGATCCACTAGTGTCATTGCATGTGTGTTCTTTTTACATACCACATATGGATCCACTAGTGTCATTGCATATGTGTTCTTTTCACATACCACATATGGATCCACTAGTGTCATTGAAATGTGTGTTCTCTTCAAACCACACATGGATCCTGATGTCATTGCATGTGTGTTCTTTTTACTAACAACAACCGGAGTCATTGCATGTGTGTTCTTTTCACATACCACATATGGATCCACCAGTGTCATTGCATGTGTGTTCTTTTCACAGACCACACATGGATCCACCAGTGTCATTGCATGTGTGTTCTTTTTACTAACAACAACTGGAGTCATTGCATGTGTGTTCTTTTCACATACCACATATGGATCCACCAATGTCATTGCATGTGTGTTCTCTTCAGAGACCACACATGGATCCACCAGTGTCATTGCATGTGTGTTCTTTTAACTATGGAACAACTAGTGTCATTGCATGTGTTCTTTCACATACACATATGGATCCACCGTGTCATTGAAATGTGTGTTCTCTTCAGAGACCACACATGGATCTGATGTCATTGCATGTGTGTTCTTTTTACTAACAACAACTGAGTCATTGCATGTGTTCTTCTTTCACATACATATGGATCCACCAGTGTCATTACATGTGTGTTCTCTTCACAATCCACACATGGATCCACTGGTTTCATTGCATGTAATTTTGACTAACAACAACTAGAGTGATTGCATGTGTGTTCTTTTCACATACCACATATGGATCCACCAGTGACATTGCATGCGTGCTCATTTCACAATCCACCCATGGATCCACCAGTGTCATTGCATGTGTGTTCTTTTTTACTAACAACAACTGGAGTCATTGCATGTGTGTTCTTTTCACATACCACATATGGATCCACCAGTGTCATTGCATGTGTGTTCTTTTTACAACACATGGATCCACCAGTGTCATTGCAGGTGTTTTCTTTTTACTACCAAAAACCTTAGTAATTGCATGTGTGTTCTTTTCACATACCACATATGGATCCACCAGTGTCATTGCATGTGTGTTCTTTTTTATTAACAACAACAGAGTCATTGCTTGTGTGTTCTCTTCCGAGACCACACATGGATCCACCAGTGTCATTGCATGTGTGTTCTTTTTACTAACAACAACTAGAGTCATTGCATGTGTGTTCTTTCACATACCACATATGGATCCACCAGGGTCATTGCATGTGTGTTCTTTTCAGAATCCACATGGATCCCTGATGTCATTGTGTGTGTGTTCTTTACTAACAACAACTTAGTCATTGCATCTGTGTTCTTTTCACATACCACATATGGATCCACCAAGTGTCATTGAAATGTGTGTTCTCTTGAGACCACATGGATCCACCAGTGTCATTGCATGTGTGTTCTTTTTACTAACAACAGCTGTGAGTCATTGCATGTGTGTTCTTTTCACATACCACATATGGATCCACTAGTCACATGCTGCATGTCATTGCATGTGTGCTCTTTCAGAGACCACCTATGGATCCTAGTGTCATTGCATGTGTGTTCTTTACTAACAACAACTGAGTCATTGCATGTGTGTTCTTTTCATACCATACCATATGGATCCACCGTGTCATTGCATGTGTGTTCTTTTTACATACATGGATCCACCAAAGCTGTCATTGCATGTGTTCTTTTCACAATCCACCTATGGATCCACAGTGTCATTGCATGTGTGTTCTTTCACATACCACATATGGATCCACAGGTCATTGCATGTGTGTTCTCTTTAGAGACCACACATGGATCCACCAGTGCCATTGCCTGTGTGTTCTTTTTTACTAACAACAACTAGAGTCATTGCATGTATTCTTTTCACATACCACATATGGATCCACCAGTCATTGCATGTGTGTTCTCTTCACAATCCACATATGGATCCACAGTGTCATGCATGTGTGTTCTTTTTACTAACAACAACCAAGTCATTGCATGTGTATTCTTTTCACATACCACATATGGATCCACCAGTGTCATTGCATGTGGTCATTGCATGTGTGCTCTTTCACAATCCACCTGGATCCACTCAAATGTCATTGCATGTGTTCTTTTTTACTAACAACAACCAGAGTCATTGCATGTGTGTTCTTTTCACATACCACATATGGATCCACTAAGTGTCATTGCATGTGTGTGCTTTCACAATCCACCTATGGATCCACCAGTGTCATTGCATGTGTGTTCTTTTTACTAACAACAACCGTAGTCATTGCATGTGTGTTCTTCTACATACCACATATGGATCCACCGGTGTCATTGCATGTGTGTTCTTTTACTAACAAAACTACCGTCATTGCATGTGTGTGTTGTTTCACCTTACCACTAACTGGATCCTTGATGTCTGAAATGTGTGTTCTTAGAGACCACATGGATCCACCAGTGTCATTGCATGTGTGTTCTTTTTACTAACAACAACCCCAGAGTCATTTCATGTGTGTTATTTTCACATACCACATATGGATGCAACGGTTTCATTGCATCTGTGTTCTCTTCAGTAACCACAGCTAGATTCATTGCATGTGTGTTCTCTTCAGAGACCACACATAGATCCACCAGTGTCATTGCATGTTGGTGTTCTTTTTACTAACAACAACTCAGTCATGATGTGTTCTTTTCTACATACCACATATGGATCCACCAGTGTCATTGCATGTGTTCTTTTCACAATCCACGATGGATCCACCAGTTGTCATTGCATGTGTGTTCTTTTTACTAACAACAACTCCGGCAGTAGTCATTGCATGTGTGTTCTGTCTAGATACCACACATGGATCCACCAGTGTCATTGCATGTGTTCTTTTTTACTAACAACACAATCCACCTATGGATCCACCAGTGTCATTGCATGTGTGTTCTTTTACTAACAAACATTTGAGTCATTGCATGTGTGTTCTTTTCTTTTCACATACCATGTATGGATCCACCCGGTGTCATTGCATTGTGTGTTCTTTTCTCTACAAGGCACACATGGATCCACTGTGATGTCATTGCATTTATGTAAGGTTACATTTACTAACAACCTTTAGAGTCCAGAGTCATTTAATGACCTCCTTATATTTTCACATACCACATATGGATCCCTGTGGCCGTTGGGCCAGATGTGATGTTCCTTTTTACTAACAACAACCAGAAATATTAAATGTACCTCTATAGAGACCACACATAGAGTCCTACCCAAAGGTCATTGTGCATGTGCTCTTTCACAAGCTGGCCACATGGATCCACCATAAGTCATTGCATGTGTGTTCTTTTTTTACTACTACAACAACCAGAGACATTGAAATGTGTGTTCTGGCTTCAGAGACTATTACCTGGATCCACCAGTTGTCATTGCATGTGTGTGTTCTTTTTCAGAGACCTTCGACATATGGATCCACCAAAGGTGTCATTGCATGTGTGCTCTTTTGCACTAAGAACACCCATGGATCCACTAGTGTCATTGCTGTGTGTTCTCTTCATAGACCACATATGGATCCTGTGTCATACAACATGTGTTCTTTTTCACATAATCCACCTGGTGGATCACAGTGTCATTGCATGTGTGTTCTTTTTTACTAACAACAACTGTGAGTCATTAGAAATCCTTGTATTCTCTTCAGCTGACCACACATGGATCCACCAAAGTGTCATTGCACGGGGTGTGTTCTTTTCTTATTAAAAGCTGCTTGAGTCATTTCGCGGCTATTATTTTAACATACCACATATGGATCCACAGTTGTCATTGAAATGTGTGTTCTTTTTCTACTAACAACAACCCAAAGAGTCATTGTATGTGTGTTCTCTTCAGATACCACACATGGATCCACAGTTGTCATTGCATGTGTCATAATTCTTCCTGAGACCTCACATATGTCATTGTGATGTGTTCTTTTTGCACTAACAACAACTCGCAGTCATTGCATGTGTGTTCTTTTCACATACCACATATGGATCCACCAAAGTTGTCATTGCATGTGTGCTCTTTTCACAATCCACCTATGATCCACCAGTGTCATTGTGAAGTGTGTTCTTTTTACTAACAACAACTAGATTCATTTCATGTGTGTTCTTTCACATACCTGAACATATGGATCCAACCAGTGTCATTGAAATGTATTGCTCTTTTACTAACAACAGCGGAGTCATTGCATGTGTGTCTTTTCAGATCACAAATTCCTGGATCCACCAGTGTCATTGCATGTGTGTTCTTTTTTATTAACAACAACCAGAATCATTGTATGTTCAAGTTCTTTTCACATACCACATATGGATCCACCAGTGTCGTGCAAGCATTTTGTAACAACTAGAGTCCCATTGCATGTGTGTTATTTTCACAATCCACCTATGGATCACCACTAGTGTCATTGCATGTGTGTTCTTTTTTACTAAACAACAACTCAGAGTCATTGCAAGGATGTG
This sequence comes from Avena insularis, assembly GCA_023614405.1. Taxonomy (NCBI): domain Eukaryota; kingdom Viridiplantae; phylum Streptophyta; class Magnoliopsida; order Poales; family Poaceae; genus Avena; species Avena insularis. Next base: position 73,173 of record JAJUPC010000805.1, read on the forward strand.
TTCTCTTCATGGTACCACACATGGATCCACTCTAGTGTCATTGCATGTGTGTTCTTTTACTAACAACAACTAGGAGTCATTGCATGGGTGTTCTCTTTACATACACATGGATCCACTAGTTGTCATTGTATGTGTAAGTTCTTTCATTGTACCACATGAATCAACTGGGATCCAGTCATTGTCATGTGTGTTCTTTTTACTCACATATGATCCTAGAGTCATTGTATGTCACGTGTTCTTTTTTCATATACCACATAAGGGATCCACAGTGTCATTGCATGTGTGCTCTTTTTACTAGCACAATGGCCAGAGTCATTTGCTTGTGTTCTCTTCAGAGACCACACATGGATCCACCAAAGTGTCATTGCATGTGTTCTTTTTACTAACAACAATCCAGAGTCATTGTACATGTGTGTTCTTTCCACATACCACATATGGATCCACCAGCACAACATTGACATGTGTTCTTTTCACAATCCACCTAAGGATGGAGATCAGCATGAATCATGGGGTTTTTTTATTGACAACATTCAAGTCACATTGCATGTGTGCTCTTTCATTAACCACCTATGGATTCACCATAGTGTCATTGTATGTGTGCTCTTATCAACAAATAACGTAGTCATTGCATGTGTTCTTTCTTTCAGAGACTATTATTACGGATCCACCATGTCATCGCATGTGTGTTCTTTTTTTCAACAACAACCGGGGCCAAGGAAATGTGTTCTCTTATGTATCACATGATCCACTAGGTGTCATCTATAAAATTTTACCAATGGAATAACCTGGAGTCATTTCATGTGTGTTCTTTTCACATACCATTATATGATCTGGACCAGTTGTCATTGCATGTGTGTGTTTTTTCTGTCCACTATGATCCACTCAGCACACAGACAGCTTTTTTGATAACCGTCAAGTGGATCCACCTGTTGTCATTGCATGTGTTCTTTTTACTAATAACATCTGCATTATTGCATGTATGACATACAGGAGCCCCATTTGCTATATAATCTACTGGTGGACGGCCACACAATCCACATATGGATCCACCAACAGCATGTATGTGTGTTCTTTTTACTAATAACAACAAATTCATTGTATGTAAAGTTTTCCATATACCATATGGCTCCACTATATATTGCATGTGCTCTTTCACAATCCAATTGGATCCGTACTCAGTGCTCGTATGTTTGTTCTTTACTAACAACAACGTAGGCCATTGCATAAAGTTCTTTTCATACCACATATGGATCCACCAAGATTACTGTACGTTATTTTCACAACTAATTCCATGGATCATCAGTGTCATTATGTGTGCCTTTTACTAACAACAACTGTAGTCATTGCATGTGTGTTCTCTTTAGAGACCACATATTGATCCACCAAAGGCTTTGCATATGTGTTCTTTTCAAGAACACCAGGAGTCATTGAAATTTGTGTGTTCTTCAGTGACAACACATGGATCCACTAGTGTCATCTATGTGTGTTCTTTTACTAACAACAACCGGAGTCATTTCATGTGTTCTTTCACATACCATATGGATCCACCTGCTGTTGCATGTGTGTTCTTTTCACAACTACCTATGGATCCAAATTAGTGTCATTGCATGCGCTGCTTTTCACAATCCACGATGATCCACCTGTCATTGCATGTGTACTTTTTATCAACAACATCGAGAGTCAT